>WBNH01003745.1:59504-89359 GCA_013401255.1 Urocolius indicus
GGCGGGCAGGTGGCGGTGCCGGTGCCGGTGGCGGTGCCGGTGGTGGCGGTGCCGGTGGTGGCGGTGCCGGTGGTGGCGGTGGCGGCGGGGAGCGGCGGGTTGCCCGGCGCGGGTGCGCTCCGGCTGCCCGGTGCGGCGGGCTGGTCGTCGGCCCGCTCTGAGCTGCCGTGTCCCGGCGGCGGCAATAAATAGCGAAGGGCCGTTTGTTTTGGCAGGCGAGCGGCCGCGTGCGGGGCGCGGGGCTCGGAGCTGCCGAAGCCCCCCGCGGTTTGAGCCCCGGCGGTCAGCGCGGCGGGGCTGGAGCCGGAGCCGCCGCTGCCTCCGCTCGCCGGGCAGGAGTGAGAGGGGAAATTGAAGAGATCCGGGACCGGGAACCGCCAGGACCGCACCCTGCCCGTGTCCCAGCCTCCCAACGCCCTCCCTCTCTCGCCTCCTCCCCGCGGAACCTGCCCCGGGCCGCCCGCAGCCTCCTCCCCCCGGACGAGCCCCGCGGCCCGCCGCCCACCCCTCCAGGGGTTGCCCACCGCCACCTGCCCCNGGCCGCCCACCGCCACCCCCCCCCCCCCCGCCCCCCGGCGCACCCCCGCCCCCGCCGCCCCGGCGCGCGCCCGCCCCGCCGCACACCCTACACCCCTCCCCGGGGCGTCCCGCGGGGGCTCGGAGTGGCAGCCCCGGGGCTCCGGCCCCCGCCGCGCCGCCTGCTCGCCAGGGGCCCGGGCCTGCGGGCGGGGATCAAACAGAGCAGGGAGGCAGCTGGTTGAAATTTAACCACAATATTCTCGCTCCCCATTGTTTCCAGTGAGGCCCGATATTTCCACAACAGGATTATGGCATCTGATTAACTCGCTGAGACAACAATGAGGGGCTGGGATGGGCTTCCCCTTCTAGCTGCCAAAAGGGGAAAGTAAATACAACACCCTGATTTCAGGAGTGAGGGCTTGCAGGGCCCCCCTGGTTGTCCCCCAGCTATGGGCCAGGGAGGGATCCAGCACGGCTCTGATTGCACCCCTCTAGTTCCCTCGGACCTTCCCAGGTGAGGCAGCGCCTTGGGATGTCCCTGTGCACACAACTCCCTCAGGGATATCCCCTCACCAGCTCTTTGGTGGGCACGGGGCATGGGTCTGTCCTAGGGATATAAGTTCAACTCTGTCTGCAGGGTTGTGTTGGCCTCAGCGGGATCAAGCCACTTGAGCAAGAGGGATGCAGGCTGGGGAGCCAGCAGCACTCACGGGCTCAGGATGCTGCTATCCAGTAGCCTTGGTGGACCATTTCCTTTTCAGGGGCTGCAGGCAAAGTGCAGCTGGCCAGAGGTCTCTCCATCAGGTTTTCATACTCAGTAGCCACACTCTGTCAGGTTTTCATAACTGGTTTTGTGTATCAAACCCAGTTTTTTTTTGTAGTGGTACCCAAAACCAGTGCCCAGAGCCTCCCTGAAGTCCTGGCACTGAGAAAGATGCTGAGGCTGTCACACTGCTCCTGCACAAGACAGTCTGTCCAGCAGTCCCATTTCCCCATCTCTTTAGCTGATCCTTCCAGGGGAGCATCCTAAGGGCATCATCAGAGTGAGCAGAGGGGATGCTTCACAGCAGGACTCCCTGCCCCTTCCTCTGGCTTCCCAGGGCTGCAGAAGGGGCACAGCTTTCTGTGCATCATTAGCACAAGGAAAATCAGGCTAGGTCTGCAGGGTCCTGCAGGCTGCTTCGTACTCCCATCCAAGAAACAAGCCCAGCTTCCCACTTTGCCCATTACTACCACAAGGGAGCGGGGAACAGGCTCATCTGGGATGCCACTGCCTCTGGGGGACACAGCAGATCCCCAAGGAGAAGTGCTCTAAGGCTGCCAGTGGCCTAAATCCACACCTCCAAATAACCCCTGCAGCCTGCCAGCATGCAATGTGCATGCCACACACACCTGTCCCTCTCTGGGCTGGCAGAGTGTAGCCCAGCCCTGCCCACATTGCCTCGACACTCCTGTCCCACAGAGGCCCAGGGCTGCAGACAGGGAGCTGGGTTTGCCCATGACAGCATTGCCTGCCCATGCAGAGGCCCCAGCATCCTGCATTGGTTCTGGACAAAACGAGCAGTCACAACGTCCTGTCACTGGGCACAGAGTCTGTCACCTCTGCACAGTGCATTCCCAGTGCCAGCTTGCAGCCCTGCCAGGCAAAGCCCACTGGCAGCTGGGGCCAAGTGGGACAGGAGCCCCAGGCAAGGCTCGGTGTGCCAGGACGCTGCACGGGGGGCTGTCTGAGCAGGGTGTGAGGGCTGATTACTGCTCAGAGGGACATTTCTTCTCAGGTGGAAAGGCACCGTTGCTGCCACAGCACTGGGTCACAGGAAGGAATTACCCTCCAGTGGACATGGGAGAGATGCAACGTCCATCCCTGTATCACCCGGCATCTCCCACAGCGCTCGGGCACCACCATGCACACCTCCTGCCCGCATCCTGACCGCCCAGGTCCCTCCTTCCCGGGCACCTCAGCTTTCCCCACCAGCGCATCCCCCCAGCCCTGCCCCGAGGGGCACGGCAGCGCGCTGCAGACGCTCCCGGGGCAGGGGGCAGGGGGCAGGGGGCTGGCACAGGACCCCGCGGGGCTGCCCGCAGCCGGGCGCTGCGCGGGGCGAGCGGGCGGCGGAGCCGGGAAACGCGGTCTAGGTGGTGCTATTTCTCTATTTTTGCACTGGATGGGGTTTGGGATTTTCCTCTCCCTTATTCGCTGCCTCGGCCGTCGTCTTCTCCTCTCTCTCTCTCTCTCTCTCTCTCTCTCTCCTTTTTTTTTTTTTCTTTTCCTTTTCTAAAAATACTTGACAGCGATTGAAAGGTCCCTTTAATCGAGGCCACAGAGCCCTTATTAAGGGCACGGGTCGGGGTGCTGGGCCGTGCCCGGCATAACGGCTTCATTAAACCCTGCGAAAACTAATATTTATGGAATCAAATTTATGGAGGCCGAGGCCGAACTTGTGGCCTTTAATGTGTGTCGGGAGCTCAAATCCAGCCGGCTCCAGGGAGGAGGGGGTGGGGACAGGGAAGGAGACCCCAGCAATGGGACAATGAGTGGTGACACTCCACGAGCCAGTGGCCTGGTCCAGGGAGGCACCGGGCAGCCCCACGCTGGAGTCCTGGGGGGCTGCAGTGCCTGAGGTGGCCTGGGGGGTATCAGCAGAGCTCTTTTTTCCACTGATGTCTTCATTCTCCTGCTTTTATTTATCCACCGTCCATGCTCCTGCTGTCCCACCTCCCCCAGCCTTGGAGCAGGGTGAGTGGAGAGGGATCTGTCACTGCAGCAGGTCTTTACCCCCAGCCCATACTGCTGGATTGCTTCCCTGTCCCCTGAGGACAAGTTGCAGATCTCCCCAGGGGGACTTGCAGCAGGACAGGGCTCCTGAGCAAGACCCCTGCAGCATCCCTGTTACTAGCTCCCTTGAGCTGAGTACCCCAGGGACAGGCAGAGACACAGCCCAGGTGCAGCTGGTGGTCGGGACAACCCAGGGGTGCAGGTGCTGGTTTGCACCCCTGCTCCCCTATAGAGTCCACCAGCCACTGGCACAGTCAGGATGCAAATGTGCCCCCCTCATGTGATGTCCCTTTAGCCCCAAAGTGGACAGACAAGCCAGATGCTCTCTCACTGGGATAATAAACTCTCCTCCTGCATGTGCTGGCATGCACGGGAGAGCAGCAAGAACCACAGACCCAGCAGGGAGCTGAGGGAGCTGTCTTGGAACAGAGCAGCTCCCAGCCCAGGAGATGGAGCCCAGAGGAATGGAGCAGGGGTTGCACCAGGAGACAACCTGGTGACAGAAGGCACTAAAGGAAAGCTGCTGAACTCCTGATGTCCCAGTTCTAACCCCCAGCTGGCAGGTAGCGTGACTCTCCTTGGCAGACCAGGTAAGATGCTGGCAGATGGGAGAAGGCAAGATACATAGTTATGTCTGTCAGCACAAGTTCCCATCCCGTGGCTTCCCCTCCCCATCACCCACCCTGCCCCTCAGCACTGCTCCCTCAGAGAGGAAATATAAAAAGCAACTGGCTGCTCTCGCCCTGGGGACTGGCAGGCCACAGCCCAGCAAAGGCCCTTTCATTCCCCTTCCACAGACACAGGGGCTGCTCCGGATGTTTTTGTTTCCCCCTTGCCGCCTGGGAGAGCAGGCAGCGGGACTGCGGCCGCACAGCCCCGGGGAGCAGGGCAGCTGGGGGCACGAGGGGGTCCCTGCCCCAGGACAGGGGCACTGCTGCCTGCCTCCCTGCCTGCTCCTTTGGGATGCAGCTGGGGCAAAGGAGAGGGGGGTCAGCCCCAAAGGAAGCATGTGGGCACAAGGGCTGAGAGAGGAGCGTGGGGATGGATGGATGCATGGATGCATAGATGCGTGGATGGATGCATGGGCAGATAGATGGGGTGTGGAGGGGTAGAGGTGGTGTTTTGTGTCCAGGAAGCATCTGTAACTTACTCTATGGCTGCTCCCAGACCTGGGAGCTTTCAGGTTAGTAGTGTCTTAGTTGTCCCTTGCCTTTTGGAGGCCAGAGCTTGAATTAACCCCATGCCACCAGCTCACTAACCACAGGGGAACTGCCTGCATGTGGAGAGTGGCCATCAGCACAGCCAGGCTGCTTTTGCCAACATTCTGCAAGGGCTTCACCTGGCCCCAGCCATGAGAACATGATGTATTCCAGCATGGGTCAAAAGAGAACACGGGCTCCAGGACCTGGGGGTGCCCTCATGCACACATACTCATACATGCTGCTCAGGGTGAGGTACAGAAGGGCTGGGAGCCACTATTCTGCCCCATGGCAATGAGCTGCTGTCATCTCCTCACTGTTCACAGCCACTGCAAGCCTCTGGGACAGTGGGACCGGCCTGAGAGAGACCCAGCAGCATAGGAGGGCTGCACCCCTGCCTGAACACTGTGGGCCCTGGGGAGACAGAGCAGGAGGAGAGGAATCTCACCCAGATACAGCCCTTTATTGTAGACCCACAGGACAGCGGCCAAACCCTGTGGCACTGCTGGAGCACCGCCTGTCCTGCACCCACCTGCAGCAGCCCTCCCACTCCATGCAGGTCTAGCACCGGCTCCATGATGGGGCAGCCTAGGCAAGCTACCATTACTCTGGCTGGAGACACCTCAGGAGGGGACCATGGTCCACCAGATGTAGACAAGGAGACAGAGGATGACGCATGGGTGCTCTCCATTTCCTCTCTCAGATGCTGGGGAGGCAAAGATCCCTGGAGTGGCTGGCAGCAAAATTTCAGCTGAAGAGCCCCTTTGCCTTCTTTGGCTTGGCCTTGGCTGCAGGCAGACGGAGCTTCTGAGCTGGGGAGGAGACTGGCTGTAAGCAAAGAGGAGACAGTGTCAGTCCTCCCCAGGAGGTAACACAGGATGGGTGTAATCAGTGACACCTCCCTCATCCCTGTGGAAATGTGCAGATCACACACATGTGTGATGGACCCACGCTCTCCCCAGCCAGGGGACATGGGGTAGGATAGGCTGGAACCAGTCTGAGATCCCCCAGCCCATCCCAGAGGGGCACTCACCGTGGTTCCCTCACTGGAAGATGCTGTTTCACTCTCCTGGGATGCAGGTGGTGGATGGGAGTGCTCTGGGGTTTCTGCAGTGGGGGTCGAGGCCTCACCCTCCTCTGGTGCCAACAGAAAAAGATGCAATTTAGGACTGAGATGAGGGAGTGTGGGACATTTACCAAACCCACATCAGGAACGGTGTCTGGGTGGGGGAGTTCAGCAAGACAGCAAAGGGAGAGACTGCTGAATGGGGTGAGGTGCACTGGGAAGCCCACTCCCCTTCCCCCAGGATGAGGGTTCAGCTGCAGGGGGACTGGGTGCTTCTCACACTCCCCAGATCACAGCCAGGGAGCACCTCAGGGGTGCTTCTCCCGCTCCCCACCCCACAGCCACGGGAGCACCTACCCGAGCGCTGCCGCTTGCGAGCCTGCTTGGCCTCCTGCTGCGTCACTGCCGTGTAGAGCTGCCGCAGAGCCGAGGCGAACGCCTGCCCTTCTCCCACGCTGCAGATCTGGGGCAGGCTCTGTGGGAGAGAGCAGAGGCACCATCACCCTGCTAGGGAATCACCTGTGAGGACACGGTGCGGCAGAGGGGCAGCGATGAGGATGCGCATCCCTCTGCCCATCGGGCTTCAGTGCAGGGACTGCGGGAAGGCTGGTGGGACCACACAGCTCCAGCACCGGGCAGGACACGGCTGCTCCCCAGCGCTGTGCACACACACACACACACCCACACACACACCTCGCGTGTGCACAACCCCGCAGAGCCGCTCGGGCCGGCGGCTGCCTTCCCATTCAGAGGCAGAGTGCGGAGCCTGCGAGTCATTCATGAAACGCCGCAGATAAGATCGCACGGGAAGGGCCGCGGCTTCCCTGGCTGCAGCGGCGCAGAGCTGCGGCTTCGCTGAGAAGGACACTGAGCTGGAGCACAGGCCATCCCTGACGGCCCCTCTGCAAGTGAGAGTGAGTGATGTGGTGTTGAGAATGAGGGCTGCCCAGGTTTGCTCCCAGGCTGGCAGATCAGCTCTCATCTCCCTGCACACGTTTTTACCCCATCCAGGCTTGAGGCAGGGAAGCTCCCTTCCTCCTGCCCGCATCCCCTTGCCCCCTGGGCCATGCCAGTGTGCATGGGGGACCTTGGCTCTGATGAAGGAGAGGCTGGCTGGCTGGGCAAGCACCACTGGGGACCTGACACAGCACACAGCCAGCAAGCACACACGTGCAGGGATGGGGAGGCGTGCAGGGGGCGGCTGCGTGGAGGCGTGTGGGGTGCAGTGTGAGGGTGGCTCTGCGTGAGTGCAAGGGGCTGTGCGTTCAGCCAGGTGTAGATGAACATGGCTCTGGGTGCATGCAAGGCTCTGTGTGTGTGTGTGTGTGTGTATGTGTGTGTGTTGTGTCAAAGGTCTGTGCACTAATCTCTGCTCCGCTCCACACCCAGACAGCAGGAGAACAAAGTGTAACAGATAAGGCCAGCTCCTCTGTGGGCCAGGGCAGCGAGGAGGCAATGGGGACACTCAGACCCACTCAAGGCCAGAGTCCGAAGCCTGGCCCCAGCATCCCGGTGGCAGAAAGAGCAGGCTGAGCCCCCTGGCTGTTCCCCACCAGACGGGGAGGGAGGGTAGGGCTGATGCCAGGAAGGATTGACCAGTGCTCAGAAAGGAGGCTTGCCCACAGGTGTCATGCTTGGAGCCATGGGCATGGAGTACCCTTTAGCTGTGTAACACCAGCACCTGCCTTTAGGCCAACTTCTATGCAGGACCTCCTGTGTCCCTGCCCACTACAACAGGAGGGAGTGATACTCTGATCCCAGCATCCTACCAGCATCCAGGTCACTGGGCAAACACACCTCTCAATGCCTCCTTGCCAGTCTCTAAGCCATGAGCTGTGCTGGCCCATCACAAAGTCCCAGGGAGGAGGAGGGATGCTGAGCATTTCTGACAGCCCAGGGATGTTCTTGCCGTGGGTGTCTCAGCCCACAGGGCTGGGCTTGCACCTGATGTTGCAAAAGCAGCACCCGAGGTCGGGAAGGCAACTGCACTTCAAAGGCAGAAGAGGGGCTGGCAACAAGCGGCTGACATAGCCCAGATCAAAGGCACAAGCTGGAGTCATAATTCAGAGAAAAGCAAACAGCAGCTCCCAGGAAAGCCAGGAACGGCAGTGGAGTGAGCAAAGTGTACTAGATAGCACTGCGTGGGTCAATGCCCCGGCAGGGCAGGAGAGTCCCTTGCAGAGCCACGTGGCCCTGGGTGCTACCACCCTGTTGCCCTGGGACATGCCCCGAGCCCCGGGTCTGCTCAGGCTGCTCCTCTTCCCTGAATCCAGGTGGGACCCTGGGCAGGGCAGCTACTCCCTCGGTGCTCAGCTGGAGCTGTCCAGAGCCAGCACAGCGTCTCTGTGGTGACACAGGGAACAGGAAAGTGCTGTGGAATGCCCACCACGCTTGCAGACACCCACTGTCCCGGAGATGGGCACACACACGCCCTCTGGGCTGGCACTCTGGGAGAAGGGGGCTCAGTACTGCAGCCCTCCCAGGAAGGATGGGCACCCAGGACGGCACAGGGTTCTGCAGGTGCAGGGCACCCAGTACCCATTCCTCCAGGAAGGGCCTAGCTCCATCAAGCCCAAGTGGAACTTGGGAGTCACTGGCCACCTCCTGCCGCTGCCTTTCCCATGGGCTCAGAGCCAGGGGGCCGCTGGAGCTGGCCCGTGCGGGGATGGGAGGGCCGCGCTTCACAGCCCCGGAGGGAAATGGGTTTATAAGCAGAGCTGGAAGGTTTCCCTGCAGTGCCGTGACTCAGCAGGGAGCGCAGCGTGCTGTGCCAGCGGCCGGCCACCTGATGGCCCCGGAGGCTGAGAGGGACAAGGAGGTGTCCTCAGAGGGGGCCGGCTGGGGAACAAGCCTTGGATCCCGGGGACTTTGCCCTCCCTCCTTGCCCCACTGCTCCCAGCACATCCCTGAGCTGAACCCTGCTGCAGCCAACTTGTCCCCACTGAGACGTCAGCGCTGGCCACCAGACACTTGTTTTTCTCTGATTACCCATCTCTGGGATAAAGAGGCTACCCGAGGTCTGGGGAGCAGCGTGAGCACAGAGCTGGCACCGGGGGAGTGCCAGCCGGGTTGCCCCCGCAGCTCATCGGGCACCGGGGAGTGACGGCTGGGGAGCTGGCACAGCTTGCCCTTCATGTTATGACTACCCGGCCACAAGGCCAAGAGGCATGTCCCAGTATCAGGAGCGACTCAAGGCTGCGGCAGTGGCACAAGAGGCTCCGCAGCACATCCTGAACTGCGATTACCCTGGCCAGGGGGGCTGGCTGGTGAAGGGGGCAGACGCCTAACCTCACGCCAGGAGCAAGCCGTGCTCAGCAGCAGCCCCACAGCTGTGACAGCAGCTCACGGGGAGCTAGGCTGCAGCCTTGTTCCGTGCCCCATATCCCAGAGGGCTCTGCCATGGTTCTGTAGCCCACCGTGGCAGGGGGGGTGACAGGGTACAGCACCCATCTCCCAGACATCCTGCCTTCACCCATCCCTGCCCAGAATCTCTTCTCAAGAAGCAGTAAGAGATGGCCATTTGGATGTCCTCTTGACAGCATGAGCAGGAGAGGCACGTCACCCAGCCCAGCACTGTGCCACCAATACAGAGGCATCACCTTCCCCTAGCCCAGGCCCGGGGGTGGTTTGCAGGCAGGATGGATCATGCTGGGCCCCCGTGCCTGCGCCAAGGACCAGAGTCTAAATCGGTCGTGCTCAAAGCTGGGGACTGACCCTTTCATTATCACACCAGACGTTCGCAGCGGTTACCAACATTCTTCACTACAAACCCCACATTCCTATTTTTTAATATATTTTTAACTGGAAAACAGAGCGAATGAGGCCTGTTTGGAAATTACAGCCTGGCTGCTGTGGCTTGTATGTCAGATCTGCCCACATTCCCGTGGCCAGCCTCAGCACATGCTCCACAGGGGCACACTTAATAATTCCTGCTGGGGCCGGGAGCCAAGGGGTGTGGGCCGGGGCGAGGGGGGGACATGGCTTCCCCGGGCTCCCCCCGCCAGCCCTGCGGGCTCCGCAGAAGCGGCGTGCTGGAGCGGCGGCCCAGGAACGGCGCAGCGGCTCTCCGGCCATGGGCACGGCCACAGCTGCCGCGGGCAAAGCTGCCGCGGGCAAAGCTGCCACGGGCAAAGCCTGGCAACGCTGTGGCAGCCCAGGGCAAGCAGCGCAAGAGCTCCATGGCCAGGGCATCCCTGTGCCTCCTGGTCAAAGGTCCCAGCGGCCTCTCCTGCCATGAGCTTTCCACATGCTCCTGGGAACGGGGCTGGTGTGGCTCGCTGGATGCGCGCTGGGCATTTGTGCCCATGGTGGTGCCATCGTTGGTCAGGCTGGGGAGGAATCCGCCGTGGGACCCAGATAGAGAAGCATGGATCTGGGCCGGGTGCTGACCCAGCCTCTGCCACAGTGCTGAACCCAAAGGGGCCCACCAGGATCTGCCTGCTGGAGGACAGAGATGTAAGGGGTTGAACTGCACCCTTCCAAGCTGGGATCAAGGGCAGTGAGGGGAAGCTCATTCCCCCGGGATGGAGGAGGACACTTCAGGCTGGCCTCCTGCCCTAGCTCCCCAGTGGGACAGTGACTCTCTAGGGGCAGAGCTGCTCCATAGCACCCTTCGCTGCACCCAGGCACCTCGAGCTGCCCCACACTGACAACCAACGCCCTTTCGCAGCTCCTCTAGCCCTTGGATCTGTTTGCACATGCTCACCTCAGCCTACAGCATTCCCTGGGACCCAAGCGGCAGATGGCCAAGGGCCCTGCCCTGAGCTCACACCATCCCCATCACCCTCCACCACGGGTACGCGCAGCGGCAGCAGCTGGCAGAGCCAGCGGTGCTGCCAGCCCGCCCGGGGAGCAGGCAGAGCAGGATGGGCAGGCAATCCCAGGCAGGGAGCCAGGCTGAGCACACCTGGCAGGAAGCAGCAGTGCCGGCAGCCGGAGAGCTGCCGAGAGGTGAAGGGGTCACCCATGAGAAGAGCAGGCGGTGAGGCCAGGACGGCTGAGCACCTCATCCCAACCGGGCCCAGCTCAGCCCGGCCCGGCATGGCAAGGCACGGACCAGCGCTCTTCCCAGCGCTGCTGCAGCCCTGCTGCGGGCAATGTTTTCCTTTCCCCCTGCCTTTCAGGGCCTTTCCAGCGAGCAAATGTCAGGCGCATAAAGAGCGGCACTGTGAGCGGAAGCTGGAGCAGGACGCCTGCCCTCCGTAAGTGCTGTCTCACACTTCATCAAGGCAGCCTTTGCGAGCGAGGCACCCGCTCAACAACCACCAGTCTATGCTGCCCGCCGACCGCAGCAGCCCCGACGCTCAATACCCTTTTCTTTTCCCCTTGTGCTGCTTTCGGGGCTTGGGTTACAGCTTTGCTCGCAGACACTGAGCGCGGGGGCGCGGCGGCAGCGGGGGCTCGCCATTGTGCTGCCGCGGTGCTGAGGGGATGCTGAGTTGGGGAGGAGGGGGTAGATCCTGCCCCTGCCCTGCCCACCCGCTGCTGCTTCCAGCTCCCAGGGAGAAATCCCAGGCAGAGGAGGGTCAGCGGCAGCACAGAGGCAGGGCAGGAGGTTGCAGCATTTCCTCTGAAGCCCAGGGCTTGGCAGAGGGCTGCTGGGGGTGACAAGCTGCAGGCACCAGCGGGCACAGCCCCTACTCTATCACAGTTGGAGAAAGACTACCCCACTGTGCTGCCCCCGAGCAGCATCTGAGCCCTCCCACTGCCCAAGGGTGAACAAGCTCCCTGAAAATGAGTGGAGCCAGCAGAGCAGCCCTTGCTACAGGCATTCGCCTTACCAGCCTGGCTGGGTGACCATGTGAGAAGGTGGGTAAAGGCCGCCCAGGGGCTCAGGGCGGCTGCTGGTGTCAGTCCCAGCTCCAGCCTGACCGTGGGCACTTGTCTTCCCATCCATCAGCTCGTGAGGTAACAGCAGGACAGCCTCTGAGGGAGCTGGCCTTAGGTGCCAGTCTGGCAAGGGACCTGGGCAAGGAGAATGTCCTAAAGAGCAGCAGGTTTCAGGACTTGTGAGGACTTGCTGCTGGCTTCCAGGAAGGCAGAACCACAAGCTGATGGTGCTTACAGGCATCACCTCTGCCAGCCTGGCCCACCACTGACACGAGGTGCCTTCTCCAGGGACCAGTGCAGGCTGGGGAGGGCCTGGGCAAACCTACGAGCAAAAGACATGAAGACCTGGTAGCCAAGATCCCTCCTGTCCCAGGAGGGCAGCTCAGGGACCCCTCTTCTCTACAAGCAATCTGGGTGGCTCACACTGCCTTGTTGTCATAGGGTGGCTCGGTGAGTATGGGCACATCACCCAGGCTTATGATTGCAAAGCGTGCCAGCTCTGGCGGGTCTGTCCAGGAAAGCTGGTCACGTGGCGCTGGTTTGTTATTGTGGGGTTGCTCAGGAAGGCTGGCCAGCTCATCCCAGCTTGTTAGTATTGCACAGGGCTCGCGGGGGGCTGGCCGGGAAACTTCCTGCAAAGTGGGGTGATGGAAAGAGAGCCACACCTGGTGAATCACAAAGATGCTGCGTGGAGATAAGGACGTGGGAGCCAGCACCCCAGCTCCACCCGGCCATGACAGGCCACTCGTTCAGGGCACACACACTCAGGGCAACCCTGTAGCCTGTGGGGCTGGCAGAGGTGGCAGGAGCATACCTCAGGGCCAGGGGCTGGCAGAGCATCCTGCAGACCCCTTGAGAAGCAAAACTTGGGGGTGATTCATGGGGATGCTGCACCCAGCATGTCCCTAAACCGGCACACAGGGGATTAGCTGAGCTAACAGGGCCCAGAGCGGAAGCTGGGGTTGAGCCAGGCAGGATTAGGGGCTTTGGGGGGAATGTGGGCACGTTCAGGACCCGGCTGAGCAGGAGGCAGCAGCTGCTCCACCCCAGCAGCTTTGCAGTTCCTCCCAAGCGCAGTCACAGCTGGAGGGGCAGCCCCTGGGGACGCTGCCCCCTCCTCACCCGAAACTGCAGCAGGAAGCATTGCTATGTGGCGCAGCAGGGCTCACCCCCACGCTGGCTCAGGCAGCTCCCCAGGCACATGGCACAACCAGGGTTGGGTCCGACATGCCCCAGTGGCCCTGGCACAGCCGCTGGCACAGCCACTGAATCACCATCACTTCCCCTTGCTCTGTGACAGCCTATATTTCTCAGCCCCAGCAGCCTGTCCATGTCCCTGCAGGCAGTGCCCAGCTGTGCCAATGCCCAGATGTCCCCCAGACAGTGCCAGTGCTCAGGTATCCCCTAGGCAGTGCTCAGCTGTGTCAATGCCCACGTGTCCCCCGGACAGTGCCCAGCTATGCCAATGCCCAGGTGCTCCCCAGACAGTGCCAGTGCTCAGGTATCCCCCAGGCAGTGTCCAGCCGTGCCAGTATCCAGGTGTCACCCAGGTAGTGCCTGGTTGTGCCAATGCCCAGGAGCTCCCCGGACAGTGCTGGTGCCCAGGTGTCCCCCAGGCAGTGCCCAGCTGTGCCAATGCCCAGGTGTCCCCCAGACAGTGCCCAGCTGTGCCAATGCCCAGGTGTTCCCTGGACAGTGCCGGTGCCCAGGTGTCCCCCAGGCAGTGCCCAGCTGCTCAGCGCAGATGTTGGACCCCGGCCAGGCAACAGGATTGAGTGTCAGGCGAGCTCCCCGTGCACGGCAGCGGCGGCAGGAGGCCAGGCTGCCCTGCGAGCACACAGCTCCTTCATTCATGGCAAAAAATAGCCCCCCCCGGGGTGTGGTCCAGCCTGGAAAAGCCCCCTCCAGCCCCAGCCAGCCCGTGTTTGCTCAGGCCGGGGGGGACACGCTGCCTCCCCCTGCCCGCCGGCCCTGCGCACCATCTCCCTGCCAGAGCAGCTGCTCTTGGACGCGGTTCCCTGGGTCCCCCCTCAGCCAAAACACACAGGCTGGGGCTGGGGGAATGGCAAACCCCTAAAAAGTGCTCGGTTTGTCTCCGGGAGGAGCAGCTCTCGGTGATGTCATGAGAGTTTGCGAGCGGCCACATGAAAAGATCTTGCTGCCCAGGAAATCCACAGGTCCGTGCTCCGCCAGACAAGCCAGTGATTCTTCAGTGGGCCAGGAAGGAAACCTCAGGGAGCCTGAGCCAAGCCTGTTCTGGGGACAGAGCCTGTGCCCAGCCCCACGGCCCCCTAAGGACCCCAACCCTGCTCTGCAGACTCCCCGTATCCTTTCCTCAGTATCTACAGTGCACAGCAGCCCGAACCCTGCCCCCAAATCAGTACTCCTGGGCACCAATCCCTGCCCTGTGGTCCCCAGGACACCAAGGCTTGCCCTGCAGACTACCAGCATCCTAATCCCTGCTCTGCAGCCTCCAGAGTCCAGATCTCTGCCCCACAGACCCCCAGACCCTCTCTCTCCTGAGCTAGGAGGTAGCACCCCCCATTTCCATGGTGATCCATCAAGCTGTAAGCAGCAGGTGATTTAGGGCCAGGCAATGCTGCCACCAGATAACGGGGATGCAGCAGGGCAGGAGATTCACTTTCATGAAGGATTACGTTGGGGACAGCTGGGAACACACAGACACAGGCCCCCTGGGCCCCCATCTCCTCCAAGAGCCAGCCAGGATCTCTCCCTGCTCCGGCAGCCACTGCAGACCTGGGATCTGAAACCAAATATGCTGCCCAGGGCCTCACCTCCCCATTTTACCCTGGTGCATGTTGCAGCAGCCACAAGGAGCCATAAGAATTGAGCCTCCTCCATAAGAAGGCTCTGCACAACCCAGTCCCACTGTGGGTCTGGCAACAGAGCAGCCTCCTCTACCTCATCTCCAGCTGCAGGCCAGAACGAGCCGAGTGGCAAGTGAAGAGCAGGGTGGTTTTGACATCATACCCCCAGCACCTCCTATGCATGAGGTTCCCAGCATCCAGCCCATCCACCTGCAGCTTGCCCATGGAAATACTGTCCCCTTCCACTTGCTCCGTCTACCCCCCATGCAGGTGCAAGGTGACAAGACCCAAAGGCTGCCTGGGGACTGGTGTGTACCCCAGGCTGGTGCTCCACCAGCACATGGGCACACTAGGAAGTCCTCCGTGGAGCAGCTGGCACAGGTGTCCTCACAGTACAGTGCTGGGGCGGAGGGCTCTTTGGGGCCAGCCAAGTGGTGACAAGGACCCTGTGGCCAAGACTCTGCTGCCTTCAGCAGACTGAGGCTCTTTGCAAAAGGGCCAGCTCTGAGCAGACCACAGCTTGGGCCGTCCAGGATGTGAGGCTGGTTCCTGAATCTATCCGTTATTGCATTGGGCTCATGGAGGGGACAGGACCAGTGGAGAGGAGATGGGACCCCCAGGGTAAGCACAAGGCTCACAGAGTCATTCCCTCTCCCGCCATGGGACCAGGGTGGGATGTTTGCTCCCACTGTCTCTGTCCTACTGAAGAGAAGGGACTCAGTCTCTGGGACTGTCAATCAGGCCCCTTTCACCAGAGCTAAAAATGCACTCTCAGAAGGAAAACAAAATAAAAAACACAAAACAAAAACAGAGAGGTGAAAAATTCCTTGACATTTCTCTCCTGCGAGTCCCCAGGGCTGGCAGAGAGGTGAGAGCCCCCGGAGTTTGTCAAGCAAACACTTTCACACCCTCGCCACGCTCGGCACGCTGCCGCTGGAATGCCGCTGGAAGATATATTTAAGTCCTGCTCATCAAAGGAGTCTGTTCGGAGTCAGTCTTGGGCAACGTGCATGTGGGTTTGGCCCAGAGAGAAAACCAGAGAAGCTGAGAACATTTCTTGGGGATGGGAGACGGCTCATGCACACACAAACACACACACACACACACACACCCCCCACACACTCACACGTGAGATAAATCACAACCTCCAAGGTCGTGTGGCTGTAAGGTCGCAGCCTGGGCACGAGATACCTGCCCGCTGCGGCACTCACCCTTATCAGCCCCTGTTGCAGCACGGGGTGGGGATGTTTAGGCTGGAGGGAGGCCAGCAGCCATGCTGCATTCCAGTGTACTATAAACTTTGTCAAAGTGAAATGAGCTTGGCCAACAAAGCCAGGGTCCAAGGAGGCAAGCAGGAAGCAATGCTCTGGGAGAGGACAAGCTTGCAGGGCCACGGAGGGCTGGCTGGGGTGAGGAGGTGATAAGTGTCCTCGGCCCAGGCACTGCACTATGCAACAGGGAGGTGTGGATGCAGTGCTCCTGCAAGCCTAGGGTTGGTGCTTGCCAAAGTGCCAGGGCATCCCTGGCCGCTGCACAGATCCTGCTCTGCCTCCCCCTGGCACTTGCTGCCCCAGGCTGCCAGCCCTCCTGCAGGCATTGCTGCTCATCTGCTGCCAAACCTCCCCAGCCCCTTGCTTGGAGGAGCCGAGGGCTGGTGGTTGCATTTGGCCCACAGCTCCTCCTCCCAGCCACGGCTTTGCTGTAATGGGCACAGCAAGGAGCACTTTGGGAGTGGGGTTGCAAGCAGCCCTTTCTACATAGACCGCTCCTGTTCCTCAGCTCCCTCTTTTAGAAGCATCCCCTTGGTTTGCTGCAATCAGCCCAAGGACCTATGCCCATCTCACGGACTACCTCAGAGTCAGAGAGAGTTTCCCCCTCTCAGCCACGGCAGTGCTGTGACATTTGCAAAGCCTCAGTGCTGGCCACAGGGTGGGAGCCGAGATGCCCCTGCCCCATCTCTGAAAGTGGGTCTGGGAGCTGCCACGCAGGCTGAAGGGCAGGAGCTCCATCTCCAGAGGTGATGCGCAGGGCTTTTCCCTCTCTGTCGTTGCTCCAGACAGGAGCAAAGAGGTTTTAGCCTAAATCTTGTAGCTAATCCCAGCTGACAGAGCAGCAGGTCGGGGTCTGGGCAGGGACTGGAGCCAGCCGGGGCAGGAGGGATCATTGGTGGGAGCAGGCAGAGCACACCGGTGCTGTGAAATCGGGCATTATGCGCCTGTCGCCCGCGGCAGGACCGGACAGGCCGGCTGCCAGGGAGCTGCTCTGGTTACGGCAGGGGTAATCCCGGCACCGGGCACGAGGGGCTGACCCTGCGCAGCCGTGCCCCCCCAAGCCTGGTTCATCTCCAGGTGAGGGGAGGGATTGCTGGACCAAGGCTTGGGTTTCAGGCACCTGCCACTAATAAAACACTCTGTCAGGGCACCTTCGCCCTTTCAGCCCTTGGAGA
The DNA here is from genome assembly GCA_013401255.1 of Urocolius indicus. Lineage (NCBI taxonomy): Eukaryota > Metazoa > Chordata > Aves > Coliiformes > Coliidae > Urocolius > Urocolius indicus. The sequence goes on from WBNH01003745.1 coordinate 76,168, forward strand.
GAGGGATGAGATCCCTGCAGTGCTGCTTGAGGACACACAGAGGGCTAGGGGAGCCAGGAGCCATGGCCCTAGCCCTGCTCCACACTGCATCTCTCCACCCACGGGAGCAGACACTCTCCGCAGTCTCATCCATCTCTGTCCTGCCAGGTTCAATTGCTGCAGCTCTAATTGTTGCTCATTTTCAAGAGGAGGGATCCCAGCCAGTGCTGGGAGCGTGCTGCTCCGAGCCCCACTGCTTCCCCGAGGGCAAAGAGTAGCAAAGACCTCCCCTGACCATTGGTCACTGCTCTTTCCAGCACCCTGTCCACTCTTCACGCTGTTCTCTTCATTTGGGCTTGTCTTGCTCTGAAGAGTTCACCCTCCCCTTCGCCATCTCCAAACAGCAAAACCATGCCCTTTGGCTAAATACAGGGGTTTTTTAAAGCCTCACCATTTTCATCCCTATTTTTCTAGGCAGTTTCTTCCATGCAGCACTAGCTGTCATCAGCAGCACTAGAAAACAAGGTACGTGGGGTGCCTGCTTGCAGCTCCCCTGTGCTCATGACAAAGCTCATCTGTTTGCAGTCATTCTCTCCTGGGCCGTCATCACCTGCCGGTCTAAAATATGGTTTGTCTTTAACCTTATCCTTAATAACATGTTCTGGTACATTGTCTCCTGTATGGTGTCAGGCCAGAAAATCCTCCTCCACAAAACCCCTGCCACCCCCATAGCCCTGCTTTTTGCCAGCCTTTAGACATCATAGGGCTCAGCAAGCTGCACCGTGCTGGCTCCTGCCCCTGCCCCCCCTTGCCACACGCCAGCTTTTGGTGGGGTTGCTGGCTGGCTGACTGGCTGGCTGGGGGGGGCAATATCCAGAGCTGCTGGGGCACTGTGTAGGAGGACCTTCTTCCTCCCCAGACAGGTCTTTCTGCAGCCTCAGGGGAATGGGGAACCTCTACAGCCCCCTCCCCTGCACTGCTGTTGGCTGCCATCATCTCAAAACATGAACTTGTCACCAGGGAGCTGTTTCTTTGCTTCCCAACAACCTCAGCTCTACCAGCAGCCCCAAAACAGGGGGAGCAGGGTCTAACCCCCTCCCATCCTCGTCAAATCCCCTGCCTATAGGAGCTGAGGCTGGGAGAGAACATCTCCAAACACCTGGGAACTCAAAAGGCAGCTCTTAAAGTACATCAGAGACATCTTATGATCATCTTAAAGACATCAGAGCCAAGGTGAGGACTGGGCTGCTCCTCGCCCTGCCTGGGCTGGCTCCTGGAGATGGTGCCCACAGCCCACTGCCTTCTGCCAGGCTGCACATCTGCAGCCTCCACCCAAGCAGGGGAGCAGGAATCAATTACAGGGCTGGCAGAGGCAGGGCTGCTCCGGGGCTGGCGAGCGGCACCGGCTCCAGCGGCCGCAGAGCACGTGGCACGGCACCGGAGGCAGCTTGCCGGCCGGGCTGAGCACAGATGTGCCACTGGCTCATGGGGAAGAGGCAGGGGAACCACTTAAAAGCCATGGCATGAACATGCTGGTAAACCAGGGCCACTCCTCTGCTCCTCTGGCTCCACATGCTATTTATAGTGCTCCGGGTGCCCACCATGGGGGAGTTCAACCCCTGGGGTGTGGACTGCTGCCAAGCCAGCTCTCTTCTCTGCTGAGCACCTCCTTGGACCCTCAGAAAGATCTGAGAAAGGTCTCAGGTAGCTAAGATGCTCTAGGGTGGGCTGGCCCAGCTGGGTCTAGGATCTAGCCAGCCACAGAGGCTGACGGCACAGCCACACCAGCCAGCACTGGAGGGCCCAGCCTGCATGCAGCACCCCTGGACAGCCAGCATGTACAGCAGGAACCGATAGACAAGCCCCATCACATTAGGAGAGAGTCAGCCAAGCCATGGCCACTCCTCGGAGACACACCATCAGACAGCGCAGGCAGCTGTGGCTGAGCTGAGGGGGAGATGTCCCTGCTCCCTCCAGCTGCAAGGGGAGGGCTGGGTGGAAAGGCTGTAGGGAGGCTCCCCTCAAGCTTTTAGGCTGGTTTCCTTGTTGTATAGGAGGGTATTAAGCCTCAGTCCCGTGTCCCAGCATCAGCACTCCCTGGGCATTTGCAAAAGCCTCGAGTCTCTGCAGTCAGAGGAGAGCTGAGAACTGTTGAAACGTGATTCTGCCAATCCACACTTTGTGAGGGCTGCCAGAGGGCTTTGGGGAAGGTGGGCAGCAAAGAAGAGTGGCAGTGCTGTACCCTCAGTATTTCCTGAAGTGCCAGCCCCGCACCCTCCCCACCTGCCAGGCAGCACTCATGGGCACGGCTCTGCGCCCAGCCCAGCTCTGCCACGGGGAGCGATGCTGGCATCCCCTGTGGTGTGCTTTGGTGGGTCACAGCATCAGCAACCGCAGGGCAGGGCAACAAAGCCAACCCCTCCAATGGTTTCTGCAGCACAGAAACCCACCACTTGCAGCCCTGTGGGGCAGGACCACCACTGCAGACATGGTGGGAGATGGGGGATGAGGCAGGCATGCACCAGAGCACTAGGTCACACTATGACAGCCAGGATGAGAACATGGGTGTCTGGGGAGGCATCACAGCCTCATGCCTCCTCAGCCCTCCATCAGAGGTCGGGGGGCTCACAGCATCTCCCAATGTGGGGTGAGGATGCTGCCCTCACAGCCCCGGGCCATGGTGACCCAGAGGGGTAGGACCGTGCCAACTGCGAGCAGGTGACTGCTGCCGGTGCTTCCCCAGCCAGCAGCCAAGGAGCAGCTAAATTTGTTCCACCAATATGTAGGCAGTCGGGAGGACCAGGGGGGCTCGTCCAGCCTGTCTGGCCCATGCACACCACAGGTCCCACCACCCTCCTCAGTGCTGGTGTGGCCAGCCCTGCCCTGACACCAGTGACGGGAACAGAGCCCTTCTGGACGGTCTCTTTGGCACCCGCATGTCCCGATGACTGGCCCGGAGCGGACCCAAGTCCTTCCTTCCCCGACCACAGAGGGGAAAGTTTCCAAATTAAAAACCTAAAACTGGCAACAAGGTGCCCATGGCAGGAACCTTTTAAACCGGCCATTAAAGTTTATAAGTTAGACGGGCACCAGGAGCGAGCGGCGGAGCTGCAGGAAAACAGCCTCCTCTCCTCGAGCAGCTTAACCACGGCTGTCCCCAAAGCCGCAGGGCTGACGTCACGGCATGACTTCACCTCCAGCGCCCACCGCCGGGACGGCCCCAGCCCCGTGTTTACCCCTGCCCGTCCCCACTGCTGTCCCTCACAGCCCGCTTTTCCCTTTGAGGTCGGTCGGCAGCCCTGGGGCCTGGCAAGGAAGAGGAAAAGAGCAAGGAGAAGGAAACCAAACCTCAGCGCCCACAAGGCGGGCTGCAAAACACGGAGCCCCAGTGGCCACGCTGAGGAGATGGCCAGGCTCTGACTGAGCCCCCCCATCTCACCCCCAGCTGTGGGTCCCCTCCCTGCCCCACACACCCCACTGCCCACTGTTATTCTCCTGTTCTCCCACAGACAACACATCCTGTGCCCTCGGCAAGGAGGCCTGGGGGAAGGTATCTTATCCAACCTGGTGTCTGTCCTGCCCTGGGGGGGCACGGCAGGTACCTGAGAGGACTCAGCCTCCCCCCCAAGAGATGAAAGGGTGGTTGGGTGAGATGTATGCTGACAAGGGTGGGTGAGATGTATAACTTGTCTCCAAGTCCAGCTGGGAACACGTGGCCAGTCCTGGGGTGAAGGACAGCACAGGGTTTCAGCTAGAAGAGCTTCTGGAACAGCAGACAGAGAAGCCTCAGGCACCTGGGCACAGACTGGGGCAGCAGTTCCCCTCTCCTCTGCCAGCATGGGGGCACTTTGGCTCTGGACCTCTCCAAGAGGAGCCATCAGCCTCGAGAGGTGTTGCAGGTGCACGTGGGATGCAGGTTTGCTTTGCACAGTGGTGTGACAGGAGAGGATAAAACTCCACAGATAGTGGTACTGGAAGAGGCCTGGAAGAAGCACCGTGGCTGTTTTCAGAGTGGCTGTACACGGGGGCCAGCATCAAGTCCTCCGAGCTCCGTGTAAAGCCAGCTCTGCACGCTGGAACCAGCCTGAAGGATACACTCAGCTCCGAGATGCACGTTGCCAGAACATAGGGGAGAGCCACAAAAGCCACACGGGTTCAGGAGGGGCAAGGCTGGGGGCTGCGTGGCCGCAGAGCTGCCTGCAGCAAGCCCAGGGCACTGGTCAGAACAGGCTGGGAAAGCCACCAGCCTCATCAGCTGCTGTTTGGAACCTCACGGGGCACATTTTGCCTGCTGTCACCTCCCGGAGAGGTCTGTGGGTTGCATTTATAGACTTAGCCACAGACCCTGGGTCCTTGTCCTCTGGACCGCACAGCTCTGCCTCTGCATCCGGAGCATCTCCGGGAGCAGGGAGCTGCGCCAGCCCCCCTGCGCCCCGCTCAGCACCCCCTGCAGCTCCCAGCCATGGGGCAGTGCACACACACACACACACACACAGGGCAGCTTCTGCAAACAACTGCTTGTTAAGTTAAAATTAAACTCTGCACAAATATTGACCTTTGGAGGGGACACAAACTCTGCCGATATATTTACCAGCTTTATAAATGGGCCTGACCACAGTGCCCTATATGCTGAGCTGGAGCAGAAGAGGGCTGAGGAGGTGCCCAAAAGAGGTGCAACCCCCTCCCTCTTTGAATGGGGTTCAGCCCAGACAAGGCCACTGTGACTCCCAGCTGCCTCTCACACTCCCCAGAATCCCTGCTCCAGCCTGAAGGAGGCTGGATGATGGGCTGGGTCCACTTTCCCCCCACCCCAACTCATGGTTTCTCTTGGGAGCAGCAGGCAGCTCACAGAAGGGCAAGCTCTTATCCCCACTGGGCTTATGAAATCGGTCCAGCAGAGCAGTCCTGAAGCTGTTGCTCATTTTCCAACCCTTCCAAACCTCTGCACTGAGCAAAGCCTCACTGCTTGGCAGGGGCACTCACTGTCAAACCTCGGCTGCCCACAAGTCCGTGCCCCCTCCACATAGCACGCAGCACATTCTGAGGGGCTCTCATCTCTCGAGAAGGACCCAGAGATAAAGGCTCAATCCTCCATCTGGGAAAGCTTCAGGAGCTGCAGAAACACGAGCAGCCTGCAGCCAAAGAGAGCCAAAAGCACCTGGTGACAGAAACGCTGTGAGGAGAAGGTGCAAGACAGCTCTGTAGTGGAAAGTTACCCTTTGCAAACCCACCAGGGATCTTGGCAACTGAGCATACTGGAGGAAGCAGTGGGACTGGGATGGTGTTTCCCCAGTGATGGCTAAACCAGCTCAGCTGTGGTGGGAGAGGAGGCAAGCTCTTCTCACAGCCTGCGCCTCGGGTAAAGCACAGGAAGCACACTGGAATAAAGGGCAGCTTTTGCAGGCAGAGGGTACAAATGGGGCAGCACACAAGGCAAGAGCATTTCTCAGGGATATGAAACTCTCCAGGGCAGTCAGAAAAACTGTCAAGTGCAATGAGTTGTTGCTGAATAGCCAGGCAATGAAGGAGGCATGAAATCAGCACTGATAAACACAGCACAGAAGAGCTGGGGAACAACCCCAGTGACAGGGTGCACAATGCAGGACTGACGTCCCTGTGCTAGTGCAGGAAGGAGCACATCAGCCTGGGACTAAGCAAGGGAGAGGAGGACCCTGAGCATCCCAAGGAGACCTCGATGAAGATCTCCTTCATAGAATCATAGAATCATTTTGCTTGGAAAAGACCTTTAAGATCACCGAGTCCAACCACTCACCTCCCAGTGCCCAGCCCAGCACCAGCCCATGTCCCTCAGCAGCTCATCTGAGTGTCTGTTAAATACCTCCAGGGATGGTGACTCCACCACCTCCCTGGGCAGCCTGTGCCAGTGGCTGACAACCCTCTTGGTCAAAAAATTCTTCCTAAAAGGAGTTCATCCTAGTCTCCTTCATGCCCAGAGTGACAGAGCTGTCACTGCCCCTTAATCCTTTGCCAAAGAAGATGACAGGGCAACAGGCACAGGGTCCAGCTAAGCATGCCTCAGCAGGCTCAGCATGATCACCATGATCGAGGATGGATTTAGAAGATGGTCTTGAGTTACTAGGTGGACAAACCCAAGACTGCCTAGTGGTGCAGAGCCCAGGCCCAGCTCCTGTGCCAGGAGCAGCATGTGCACTGGCTGGGCAGCGGAAGGAAAGCTCATGCCCATGCCAGCTGCCCGATCCCTGGCCCCAGAGACATGGGGAGGAAAGCACCACATATACAGCAGGGGATGCCCAAGTTCCAGCTCTCGGAAACACTGAATAGAGTCTTATTCAGGCTGATGTAAAACACTGTTAAAACACACAAAAATCCTTTGAGTAATGGGCGAGCGGGAAAGAGGCATCTATAATTAACAGTAACTGTTCGAGACGGTCGCTGCCCAGAGACGTGTACTGTGCAAAACCACTTGAAAAGGCCTCGTCTGAAAGGCGAAGCCTGGGGTTTTTCAAGAAGCCCGTCATGTAACGATCCTGCCCCTTCCAAAATAATTCTGCCATATTAAAAAAAAAAAAACCAAAACCTCAGCTTAATCGCCCTGCAGCGCTGGGACTGGAGAGCTCTGAGAAGAGGGGAAGCACAACCAGCTTCCAATTAGAGCCTCGTTAGAAAGGAAAGCTGGGGAGCTATTAGAGAGTGGGCAGGAGTGGGCTGAGCTGAGCTGAGCCAGTTGTCTGGAGACCCACTGCAGTAGGGGTGTCCCCGCCAGCCCCTGCCTCTTCTTCCCTGTCGGTGGGTGCTCTGGCATCTCAAGGGTGGCATGGTCTCAGCTGTGGGCAATTGGCCTGAGCAGATGGAGAAGAGGTTGGTGTAGTCTCACGGCTAAAAGCACCCCAGGAAGTCCCAACCCTACACAGGGCAGGGTTTGAGGATGCTCATGCAGTTGTGCAGGGAGCACTGGGGATGGGAGAAAGGGGAAGTGGGGCTCGAAGGATGCTGCAGCTGGAGACAGCGAGTGAAATGGGGTCCTGTGGGCTTCACTGCCTCCTCCCACCCCTATCAGGGCCAGAGATCACCCCAGCCTGCGTGTCCCCATGACACCTGTTAAGCTCTGGGTTGCAGCTGTGGTGGCGAGGACAGTCCTGCTGTGAGCACATCCATACTCTTGAGCTGTTTGCACACCTTGGCATCCTCCCTGCCACTCCAGACCCCCGTCCCCTCCTGCACACACCAGTGTCTCCCAGTGCCTGGCACGCCTGCAGCCCAGGAATGGTTCATGGGGTGGCCGCAGCCGGTCAGCGAAGCACCAGAGCCCAACCAGGCTGCCATGAGTGCCAGGGCATCATCGCCCACAGCACAGGTTCAGCCACAGCATCCACCCCAGATGATTTGCTTCTTCAGCTCTGGCTTTATTTGTGCCCGCCAGCCCTGCCTGCCCGGGCCAGGGCACCAGGCACCCGCTCGCCTGCCCATAGCCTGGCTCTAGGGCCGGCCGGGCGGGAGGCACGCTGCCCAGAGCAGCCTCCCCTTCCCATCCCACAGCCTGGGACCCGTCCAACACAAAGTTAATTTCTAACCATGGGTAACCACCAGTGCCCGAGCTGGGATGATTTATCCCCTATCTGCCTGGATCGGATTTATGAGCCACACATCCTCTAGGCTGTGATAAAGGCCATGCCTGTGCTCCTCCGTCCCCCTCTTCCCATAGTCCCTCCGTGCAGACTCACTCTGCCCCCCCCCGCCCCATTTACAAGCCTTCCCCCGGCATGGAAACCTGACAGCCCACAGAAGAACAGTAAACAGCACAGAAAATAGCACACGCTGGAGGCCAAGGAGAGACATGGAAGCCACAAATGGTTCCTGCGTTCGGGACCTGTTCAAGAAAACAGAATGCGGCGTACCCTGTGCTCCCACCAGCCTTCGACAGGGGAGAGGAGAGCTGCCATGAATAGCTGAGCCAGGGCACTGCTCACGTGCAGGGCTGGGTGGGACAATGCCACAGCCACGCTGGGCACGGCCGAGCAGTGAGGAGCGGTTTCTGTGGCACCGGCTGGAGGCAGCACTGGTGGGAGTGGGCATCGCCCCTGCAACCGGGAATGCACGCACAGGGTGGAAAATTCCTCACACCGTCAGGTGAGGCCAGGAAAACTGGGGAGCCAAAGCCATTGTTTGCTCATCGCTGCACCCATTTGCCCCAGTCCATTCTCCCCTGCAGATAGCACTCAGCAGCCCAGTGTCTGGGCAAGGTGTCATGGGGATTTGCACTTCAGCCTGTTCTAGGATCTGACTGTGGTGGAGATGAAAGCAGGTGTAACCAAGCTTCTTTCTAAACAAGGTCTGAGGCTTCTCCCTCTGTGATGGGAACACCATCAGCCCCCCAGCAGTGATGGGCATTACTGCAGTGCCAGCAGCCTCTGCAGCGGGACAAAATGTGCAGAAAGCTACGTGAGCCTGGATACATTTTCTGCCCCTCCAACAGCCAGAGACTGCTTTGCCAGAGCTCAGATTCTCTGCACACATTGCAGCAGCTGAGATGCTCCAGAGCCTCATGCAGCAGAGTTGCTGCCTTGCCAGCCAGGATGGCATCACCCTTTGCACCACCACCAAGGACTTCCAGTCCCCACAGTCAGACAGACACACAGCCTAACAGGCTGGCAAATGGGCTGGATCCTTGCAACCCAGCCATACAGACTGAAGTACTGAGCTGCACTGAGCAGCCCAGCCCAAAGCAGCCCTTCTGCCAGTGGCAGACAGCTGGGGAGGGAGCGAGGGGCAGCAGTGGCAGCCCTGGGATTTGCAAGATGAGGCTGTGAGGAGCGGGCCAGCCGAGGCTGCAGGCAGCATCCTGGCTCTCTCTCGGGGCAGGCTCTGCCAGCCCCCCTGCCCTGTGCAGCGCTGATAGCGGCAGCCTCAGCAAGGGAGAGAAGAGAGCCTTGTTCTGGAGCCAAGACTAAGGCGATTCAGTGCTGCGCTCCCCTGAGGTTTCTCGGGTGAAACCTGGCTCTGTAATGGCTGTGTCTGTAAAACGTATGGAAATGCCCATAAAACCTGTATCAAATGCTATATGGATATATATATATATATGGATATATGGAGAGAACTATGAAATTAGGAGCATGCAGGGAATTGGGGCAGGACGGCTCCCTCCAAGCCATAAAAACACACCAGTGAAAGGCAGGGGAGGCTGGAGCGCCGGGAGCCGAGCAGACAGGCCGGCACGGCCAGGAGCCAGGGCGAGGGCACCCTGGCTCCCCGCTGCGCAGCCCTGCCGAGGCCCGTGCCCGCCGAACACCGCCGGCAGCTCCCCAGCAGCCTGAGCGCTTGCAGGGAGACCCCGGCTGTACCCCTGAACCCTGGGCAGATTGAAGATGAGCTGCCCAAGTGATGAGCAGGAATCATAGAATCATTTCAGTTGGAAACGACCTTTAAGACTGAGTCCAACCATGCACCTCACAGTGCCAATCCCAGCACCAGCCCATGTCCCTCATTTATGCATGTTTTAAACATCTCCAGGGATGGGGACTCCACCACCTCCCTGGGCAGCCTGTGTCAGTGCTTAACAACCCTCTCAGTGAAAAAGTTCTTCCTAACGTCCAATCTAAACCTTCCCTTGTGTTACTTGAGGCCATTTCCTCTTGTCCTGTCATTCATTACTGGAGAGAAGAGACTTACCCCCACCTCACTACAACCCCAAAGAGGTTGTAGAGGAGATGCATAAAGCTATGGATGAAGAGCAGCCCACTGTGATATCGATGTCTGTGAGCTGCCAGGAGCCTAAGCGAGGGATGAGAGGACAGGGGTAGTGGGAAAGTAAGCACTGCTCCCACTTGGGAAAAAGAGCTGGCACCACCTAAATGTGGTGAGCAGCTGACAGCAGCCACAGAGACGCAGCTGACAGCAGCCACGGGGATGCACCAACCAACACTGTATGTCCTTCAGGGGTGCCCCATTCCTGAAGGTGAGTGCCAGTGCAAGAAGATGGCAAGGCAGCAACTAGAGCAAGTGGCATCTGTTTTGCTCCAAATGCAAACACACAGCGCTCCCAAGATGGGCCCTCAGCACAAGCAGCTCTTGGGGGTCTCAACCTGCCTGCTGGGCTTTGATGCTCTCCTCTGCAGGGGTAGCGTGAGAGGACACAGGCAAAGGGACACGCTGAGCAACAAGCAGGGCCTCGCTGCCATCACCCTCCCATCATACACTCTTGTCATGAGCCAGCTGAGCCCCTATGAACCCACACAGCACACTCGCCTTTTCTTGCAGTCCCGTCACTTTGAGAGCTGAGGCTTTAGGAAAAGTTCTAATATCAACAGGTTTTGTGGCAAAATCGTGAATGAATAGGCAAACAGAGGGCCCTTGCCAAGGAGTGAGCAATAAATGATGAGAGAGGAGGAGAGCCTGGCAGCTTGCTGTCACCACTGATGCTGTTTGCTCTCTGCACCAAGCTGGGCAGCACCCAGTTGGCCTCAGACCTTCTCACCTTGCCTCAGCAGGGGTGGGACAGCTGAGATCTCACACTCAGACCTCTGCTGCTCCTACCAACCCTTTTCACTCCTTGTAGCCTTCTTAGAGCAGAAAACAGGCCTAGAACCCCCAAATTTGAGGCTTAACCCCACTTATTTTCCCTGATCCATTTGCCACAAGAGCAGTGAGGAGGGAGAGACATGTGCAGCAGTGCAACCTAGAGCAGGATCCAGCCCCAGGCATGTCCCTGCTCCAAACCCACGTGGGGCTCATGCTATGGCGACAGGGAAATTTCCACTGACATCCCTGCTGCATGCCAGCCCCTGTGTGGGGACATCCCTGCTGCATGCCAGCCCCTACATGTTGGGTCCCTGCTGTGACACTGACCTGGGCAAAAGCACAGTGCTGGTACCAGCCCGTCTGCCCAGAGTATCCCCTGCCCACCGCATCCCTGCAGCCAGGGGGCAGAAATGCAATGCCTGGGATGCAGGGAGGCAGTGCTTGGGACAGAGAGATGCAGTGTTTAGGTTGCAGAGATGCAATGCTGGAGTTGCAATGATGCAGTGCCTGGGATGCAAGGATGCCTTGCATGGCCACTGCCCGGAAGGCAGGACACCATCTGCCACGTCCTTATCACAGGCTCATGCCCAGCATGTCCCCAGCCCTGCCAGCAGCACACAGCCAGCCACCATGCCCATCACAGGCCACCCGCTCCGCTCGCCCTGGGCCCCTTCTACCTGTGGGCAGGACAACCGGGAGAGGGCACAGCCCTGCACAGGATAGGTGCAGGGCAAGGTTTGGTGCTCCTGGGGAGCAAGGGCAGCCCACAGCATTGCATGGGGGGAAACAACAGCGTTGAGCTCTCCTGGGGGACTACGGGGACAGGTTGGAAAGTCTCAGCCACCTTTCTGCATTTCTGACATCGAGGGCATCCATTTCACAGCAACACAGCAGGGATGAGGATGTAAACGCCTCCAGGATGTCTCCTTTGGGCTCCAAGCCCCTAGTGCTGGTGCTAACCGGGAAGCAGAGCAGTTAAGTGGCCATGCAGGAGGACACTGACAGCAAAACAGTCAGAGAGGGATGGAGAGAGGGTGAGAAGGGGAAAGGGGCATCATCCAGGGACAGATGGGCCCCAAACCCCTACAGTTCGTGCCAGCAACCATGAGCCTCGCTCAGTCCTGGCTGGTGGCAGGTTGGCATCTCTGTCTCTGCACAGTGCCACCACCCCAGGCTGCCAAGCAGGTGAAAAACAGCAGCAGGGACCATGCAATCGAGGGATGCAACATGAATATGGATGAGGCCAAGAGGGCTCATGAATATTAACGCATGTTGTGGCTTTCAGGAACATCAGCTAGGCACAAAGATCTAATATTACTCTTGGCAATGTAAATGCAGTGAGTGATATCCTCACATCAACCCTGCCAGGCCCGTGCCAGGCGTGCCCCAGCTGGCAGGGCCAGGGTGGCATGCTGGTTCCCAGCCATGTCCCCAGGCTCTCTGTGCTCCAGCTGTCTGTCAGACCAGGGGAGTGGGATGAGAGCCCTCCACTCTCTGCAACCCTGAGGTCCTGAAACAAGAGACTGTTCTGCCAATGTGGCATCTGTGTGGCATCCCTGGTGAGCAGGGGAGTACACAGGGCTGGCACACCCCATAGCTGGGGAAGATTGCAGTGGCTGGCTCCAGCCCCTCTAGGTAAGGGCCAGCCCAAATTGGCAGGGTCTGCATGAGCCATAAATGCTTTAAAAAGCACTGTTGATGAAGGTTACAGATCCAGAAGGAGGATTCCACTGGGGGCTGTGGATGCCTGAGCATCCTTCCAGCCACGCTACAGCAGGCTCCAGAGGAGGGGAGGGCAGGCAGGGCCCTGGGGACTGGGATGGCAGGCGGGATGTGACTACACTTGGGACACACACCTTCTCCATGTCCCTGGCTGGGATAGGACCTGGGTAGCAGCTGCCCTGGGGCTTCCTGAGGGCCCCAGACCAGAGATCTTCCAGGCTGAGACCTGAGGGCCAAGTGGATCTAGGGATGCTCCCCCAGGCCCATCTTTCCTCCCTCTGCCCCTATATCCATCTGCATCTCCCCTCAGCACAGGACATACATCAGCCAAGCACCGCTGCCAGCAGGGACACAAATAAGAGCATCCCCACCACATTCCCCCAGCTCTGGGATGGGATAGGATGAGATGGGATGGAATGGGATGGGATGGGATGGGATGGGATGGAATGGGATGGGATGGGATGGAATGGCATGGCATGGCATGGCATGGCATGGCATGGCATGGCATGGCATGGGACAGTAGCCCCCCTGGGCCAGCACAGTGGTCGCTAGGCACGGCGGCAGGCTCCTGCACTCGGCCGGTGCAGCGCGAGGTCACACCCAGGCCTGTGAACCCAGGCAGGCACAGGGGAGACCTTCTAGTCACACAATTACTATATTATGTAGCACTAATAAAAAAAAAAAGGGGGGGGGGGGAAGGGCTTGAAGTTTTCTTAGTGCCACATAGTAAAGTATTTATAGAAAGCCAGGCGTGAATGGCCCGCTCACAGGCCACACTCCTCCTCGGCGTCAGGATCTCCAGGAATTATTCTGTGCAGTCACATTGTTGTATTCACCCAGAGATTGAGTTTAATTACAGACACACGGGCGAACAGGCTGTCAGTGTTCCTGCCTCGCTGGGGAAAGGGCAACTGAGCTCCTTTTAATGAACCCATTTTAAAAAGGCCCAAGGTTGAAAAAGAGAGGGGGAGGGGGGGGGGGCTGGCAGAGACAG
>WBNH01003745.1:92796-122570 GCA_013401255.1 Urocolius indicus
GGGGGGGGGGGGGCAGCCGGGTCCCTGGGCTCTGAGCATCCACACAGACGCCGGCTCCCGCTACCTTCCCTCCGTGCCGGCCAGGGCAGCACAGTTGAACGGCAGCCAAGAAAGCCATAAAGCAGGTCAGAATTTTTTTTTAATAGTCTTATTTACCAAGATGCTGTTTTTACTGCCGAGGTTTCTCTCGTTTTATCTCTGNTTTGCCATGACTAAGCCAGGACACATCCCGTTTAAAAGGCTCCCATCCCACAAAACATCAGCCCTTTAATGACATGAATCTCATTAGCTCTCCCCATGAAAAGAGGTATAGAAAGGGAGCATCACTCAGCCCCTCAGAGTTCCTCTATCTGCACAGATATATATTTAGCCATGTGTACTGTACAGTCACAGGAGGGGACAGCATGGGCACACGCACACCACCCCATTCAGCCAGAGGGACCCAGAGGAGGGGCCCCTGGGACCAGTGGGTTTTGGGATATCCATCTGTCTGGAATGGGGTTGGTAAGGGCTCTGGGCCCAGCAGAGCCAGATCTACTCCCCAAGAGCTGTTGGACAGGCACAGAGGAGCCTCAGAGCCCCTCCAAGCTGAGATTTGGGATCCTCTGAAGGACCTTCTCCAGCATTGGGGATCAGTAGTGTAGAGCCCACTCATGCAAGAAGCAGGGCTGTGAGGAGCCCAGGCACTGCCCTGCCCAGGTCTCCAGCTGCACCAGCCAGGTTTGGCTATGGGCAGCAGATCTTGGCTGCACACTTCAAGCTTGACCCTGAAGGGTCGGCACAGGGTCCCAGGAAAGCTACTGAGTCCAACAGCCCAGAGAAGTTTCCTTACTGAGGCGAGGCTCTGTTTGCCACCCACCTACAGGCACGCAGCACCAGAGCTAGCCCTTGTACCAGTACAGCATAACTGGAATCAGTACTCAGCTCAGACTCTTCCAGCCTTCCTCCTAGCAGAGGAGGAGGTTCTGTCTCCATCCATAACAGCATCTTTTGTTGGAGAACCTGCCCATCCACAGTCTCACGCTGGGCATGGTCATCCCTACTTTATCATGGTCTTCTCTTCCCCAGCGTGGCCATCCCTTCCTTGGTGTGGTCTTTCCCTCCTCAGCATGGCCATCCTTTCTTTAACCTTATCATCCCTTCCTTGGCACAGACATCCTTCCCTCAGGATGATCACTTTTTCCTCTTGGTTCAACAGCTGTCTGGTACTAGAGGGTGAAACCCCAGGAGGTGCAACAGGCTTCCCCATGGCTGAGATCTCACAACAGAGCCTGAAGCCAAACACAGCAGGAGGAATCCATGAAGAAGAATTTGCTCTCTCTTTCCCAGATCCCCTCTGCATTTTCCCTCTCATTTCTAGTCCAATCAGGTAAGGGTGTTATTCCTCAGCCCCACTGCATCCCCACCACACTGGCCTCGGGTCAGCGTGTGAGCACGACCTCCTCCCCCTCTGAAGCTGGCCCCAGCAGCTGGGTGTGATATCCATGCAAATGTACTAGGTAGCCTGCAGCATGGTGTGCTCACCATGATCATGTGGGTGCTCTTCCTCATTGTGGGGAAGACAGCAAGAGAAATAACCCCAAGAAGGGCTGCGGATGGGCTGGGCTACCTAGACATCGGGGATTTCACTTCCCTACTGTTTTAAAGTTGCTTTAAAGGTTTGGTTTTGGCAGCTGAGGACCCTCAGCGCTAAGCAGTGCCACCAGCAGGTGCCCACAGTCAGAAGACAACCCACTCATGCGGGCTGTACACGCGCTTTCTAGAGTGGGACCCTCTCCCCTGCAACATGGCCACTTTGCCAAGCTTTTCCACAACCCAAAGAGTACGACATGACTGGAAGGTAAGACTCCCACCTCCACAAACACACATCTCCCTGAACTGGGGCTCTCTGCAGCCGTGCTGGGAGCCAGAGCCTGTGTGCCGGGCAGGGCTCCACATGCACATACCCCACCGAGCCGGGCTCTCCCCTGGCCCCCAGCAGCCAACATTAATTCATTAACAGTCCCATTAACACCCAGCTGTGGTTTCCCCCCAAACTCAGGCAGGGACCCGCTCCCTTGTGACAGCTGCTGACAGGCCAAGTTTCCACCTTCAGCCCTTCTGGAGTTCTGTATAAAAATAAGCGGGGCTTTTTTCCTTTTCAGAAGGAAAACTGTGTTTCCCCTCTGCACACACCCGCGCACACGGGAGCACTCGCAGCAGGAATTTGCTCCAATTTCCCCCACCCACAAACACATCGCCTTTGGCCAGAGACCAAACGTGGGCATTTTCAGCCCAAAATATCATTTTTTTCAGAATCCAGAAGTGAACAAGCTGCAGTGACCTTGAGCTAGGCTAAATAGGGCACAAGTCACCCAGCCACGGCATGCTGGGAGACACGGTGGGGTGCTCCCGCCGAGACCTCATCCAGCATCCCGGGCGAGGAGCTGACCTCCTGGCATGGCCAAGCATCCCCTTTGGCAGCTGGTATCCAGTTTCTCTTTTCCCCTTCTCATGGTCTTGCCCAGATAGCTGTGGGCACCAGATGCTCCAGCATCCTAAGGAGATGCCCAGCCCAGCACCTGCTTGGGACCTGCTACCCAACATCTATTTTCTGCCTTTCCACATTGTCATCTTTCCTTGACAGCCATGAGCACCAGTTGATGCTCAAGAGGCAAGCCCTGACACTCTAAGAACCCCAGACTACCCCATGCCCCAGAGAGGCTGAGATCCTTGCCCTCCTGCACCCAGCTGCACACCAGGCTCTGCAGAAGAGGAGCTGGCTCGCTGGGGCTCTCACTGGGAAACTGGTGATCAGCAAGCAGAGGCCCCAAGAAATGCAGCCCTTGGGTGATCAGAGCACTGCTCAGAGCTGGCTGGGGGTACTGTCTTGGGTATGTCACCGACAGGGTGGCTTCAGCTCCTTGGAAAAGACAAAGCAAGGGCCACCTATCTCCCAAGGTGCCTGGCTGCTAGCAGAGCACCCTGCATCCCTTTGATCCCGAGGTGTTTGCCTCTCCGACAGCCCTTTAACTACCCCTGCCTTTAAATAGCAAAGCTCACAAATGGCCTCTACGGCTCCGTGTCTATACGTTGTCTGTATATTTGTGTACACGCACGCACACAACACACAGAGATTTATTCGTGTTTTCAGAGCGGTTCAGGATACATTCCAGGACGAAATTCCAGCCGGCGCTGGAGCCAAGAACATCAGTGGCCCCGGCGTTCGCTGCCCCCTCTGCCTGTGCACACACTAAATACGGAAAGGGAGAGGTATAAATGGAGAGAGAAATACATGAATGGCCCTGTTTCCTTACACAGATGCATCGGACGCAAAGGTCCGAGTGGAGTGGGAGCAGGCAGCCTCAGGAATCTGATGGCTGTGCTCCCCGGGCAGCAGAGAAACCCCTCCCTGGGTGCTGCTGCCTGCCCAGATGTGCCCAGTTGTTTGGTGGCACCTCTGCATGGGTTGTCATGACTGGCAGAGCCTACTGGCAGGAGTCATTGGCCTGAGGGATAAAGAAGGGAGCAGCTCCCAGAAACAGCAAAAAAAGCTGCCTGTGGCTGTCACAGGAGAAGGGGCACAGCTAGGGGAGAGCTGGGGAAGGGCTCAGGACATGAAGGGACATGGTGAATAAACTTGGCAGCCCGTTTGGGGCACAGCAGAGGTACAGGGAGCTGGGGAAAGCAGCACTAGGGGTGCAGGCAGCACCACTCTCTGCTGTGCCCCATGGCCGGTGGAGCTGATGGGGATGGCAACACCCTGATCCCATTAGCTGGAGACAGAGAAGCCTCCATGTCCCTTGCTGACACAGAGCAATGCCTCTAGAGCCCCATAAAACTTTATTCTCATCCCCAAAAAGTCCTTTTGCTTGCAGAAGTCTCTGCCATATCCTGAGCCCAAACGCTGGGACGTGGCGCCTGCAGGGCACAGCAATGACGGACAACCCACGCCCCACACCTTCCCCCCACGTCAGCCACCCCTGCAGCCCCCCAGTGCCCTTCTCTAACCCAAACACAGCCCCAGGCAGCTCTGCCTGGTGAGGCTGGGACCCCAGATGCCAGTGTTCTTCCCACTGCCTGCCCCACACTCCCCAGGGCCGAGCAGCTGCCTGTGGCCACGAGAACAGTAATGCCCAAGATGTGGGAGCGGGACCAGGGGTGGTGATGGGGGAATTGCTGCTCCACTTTCCGAGGGGGAAGGGGCTCTCCCCCTTCAATGCTCCCATTTGAGCTGAGGCCTGGCACTGGCTCAAACCACCGTGTGCTGACACAAGATCAATCATCCCCCAAGCCGAGCTGCTCCTCAGCAGCACTGCGCAGCCGGTGCCCATGCACGGGCTGGGGCCTCTCCCACAGGAGCCAGCATTGCCAGACGGTCTGTGGTGCCTCTCTGCCCGCTTGCAGCAGCACCCAGCACGGCACAGCACAGCTTTACATGGCATGGCACAGGACAGCATGGTGTGGTATGGAGAGGATGAGGAAGATTCCGACTGCAAAGGAGAGCTCCCTGCACATGCCAGGCCACAGGCCACTGCAGAGCCAAGAGACGTGCGCTGCCCCAGGGAGAGTGGCTGTGATGGCACTTGTCCATCCCTCCATCCCCAAACGAGCCCCCAGGTGATGCTAGGCTGAAGTGGGGCTGGGACCAAGCTGGCAGCTGCTCGCACCCAGCCCAGATGCCAGGCACTCTCCGCTGCGGCAGTGCCAGAGCTGCAGCCAGGCACAGCCACAGTCACGGGGTTCAGGCTATGAACCCCCCCCCCCACACTCCCAGCAGCAGCATCCCCACAGGGCTCCCAGAACAGCTGCCGTACCACATCCCCATCTTGGCAGAGGCAAGGGCTGGAGCAATCCTTGCCCGTGGTCTGGGCACTATTTCGGGGAGGCTACTGCCCCACGGTGCCCGTGCCAAGTCTGGTTTTAGCAGCATGCAGCTCCACTGACTCACTGCTTGTGCAAGAGGCCTGTGGCTGCCGGCGGCAGCCCAAAACGCGTGCCCTGGCTGGGCCCTCCTCACCTGATCGGGCCTCAGCAAATAAATAAATAATGGCGCAGGGCTGCCCACACCACCACGGCAAACACCGCGGGGGGCACCGTGCCCATGCGGCGGTCAGCCCCACGCAGCGACCAGCGCCCGCGCTCCTACCCACGCGCCCCACTGTGGGCAGGAAGCGCTGGCTCCTGAGCCCTGGCCCCTTCAGCCGTCAGCCACGGCCCTCTGCCCCTTGTGCCCATCAGTGCTGGCAGGCACGCTCCTGCTCTCGCACACACGCTCCTGCCGAAGCCCAGCCAGCCCTTGCCCCTCTGGGCTGCAGCAGCGTGCAGTTGCTTGTGTACATGAGCGTGCAGAGCAGTGTGAGCCCCATCAGCCCCAGCACAGATGCAGCCTACTATGTTTCCAGCATGGGAGACAGACCCCAGGGCAGTGATGAGATGTGGATGAAGCAAAGACCCCACAAACAGCCCCAATCCAGAACAGGACACAGGCACCCAAGGGTCTCGCTGGACAAGCACAGCACAGCCTGGCTGCTCACCAGAGCTTGCTCCCCTCATCCCAGCATCCCTAAACTCCAGCCCCACACTGCCACCTCTGCCCCAAGCCAGCTCATCCGGGCAGGTCTGCAGCTTTTGCACTGCTCAGCCCTGCTAGCAACAGCATGATGGCCACCAGCTCCCTCGCCAGCCCTGTGCCGAGGTAGCCCAGCCTAGCTGAGCATCCACAGCATCTTCTCCCACGGGCCATGAAGCCTGTGTGCAAGCAGCCCCCATTGTGCCCATGCCGCCAGCCCCGCTCTGGCCCGGTCGCAGCTGCAAAGCCGCAGCTACCTTGCGCTAATTAAAAACATCCCTCGTTGGAAGGAGCCAAAAGGGCCGCTTCCTCCCCACTGCACCGGCCTGGCGTGGGGCTGAGGGACACTGTCCCCACCCTGCAAAAGCACAGCCCAGCACCTTCTCCCCCAGCCACACCACGGCAGCTTCTGCTCCCCGGGGGCTTGTCTTTAGTGCCTGTTAAAAAGGAGAGGCAGGGTGCTGGAGGAAGGCAGGGTGCTGGAGGAAGGCAGGGTGCTGGCAGGTGGTCCGGCTGTGCCCTGGGAGGCAATATTGGCTGGTGGCTCCCGCAAGCACCTCAGCCGCCCTCCACCTGCCCCTCTGGCCCATGTCCCCTGGCAGGAGGGTGGCGGGTGCCTGGCCCCCGTCCCAACCCCGATGGGGAACAATAAGTGGGACACTGACCCCCAGGCGCCCTGACGTCAGCCAGCACCGTCGCCGGCACCGCCGCCAGCCCTGGCCCCGGGGCTCCCACTCGCCCTGGGCCGGGGCTGCGCTGGAAGCCGCCTGTTTGTTTATCTTCCTCTCTGGCGTTGCTTGTTTTGATGGCACATCCTCCTCCTCCTCGCTGGGCCGCGGGGTCGAGCCGTGAACTCGCCGCGTCCTGTTTGCTGAGGTCCTGCGCTCGGCTTGCGGAGGTGCGGAGCAGCCACCCCCGCGCACACCGGCCGCGACGGATAAAAATACCCAGGGCAAAGCATCCTGGGGCGTGTGGGCCACGTTTGCACTGATGGTATCAGTGAGTTTATCTCCGGTGTACCTGTCCTTGCTGTCCCCAAGGCAGGGGGCACGGCACTATACGGACACCCCAACCCTGACCCCCTCACAGAGCTGGATCATGATGTGTCACGAAACCAGGCCAGGGCAAGCTCACAAAATCTATGGTGGGCACTCCACATTGCCCAGTATGGTCACCTCTGCAACCCAAAGGGACACCTGGAGACAAAATGCCCTGTACCCGTCAGACCCTAGGCTGCTGGGAAGGGTTCCTGAGCAGCCCAGAGGCACTGAGCCCTCTCCAGCCGCCTGCTCTTTCCCCTCGTGTCGTGATCCCCTGGGCTTGCCAATAAAAGCTGCCGGCTCTGCCTCGGCCCGCGCACGGCTGCCACTCTCCCTCCAGCTCTGCCCAGGCAGCTGCTCAGCAGTGAACCCTTGCCAAAACCGGCGTGTGTGAAAGCGTCGTTTCCTAAACGTATAAATATTCCCAGGGCTTTGCTGGAAAACTCCCCGTGATTAGTTAAAAGGCCCTGGACAGCCAAGTGCACACAAGCCCAGGGAAAGGGTACGTTTAAGCCAGGAGGCTGTGCAGCTCTGCACTGGGGGACTGGCAGGTCCTTTCCTCTCCACAGGGGATGCCACAAAGGTTTGGGAAGCAAGCAAAGCTGTAGAGCGCTTTCCTGCACCCGCCACCTCTGTGCCACACCATCACGATCCCTTTCCCAGCCAGGAAGTGCTACCAAACATCCACAGCCTGAAGCCCTGCTGCCCAGAGGGAGAGGCTGGAAGGACCCTCAGACCTCTTCCCCTGACCTCCAGCCCACTGAAATTCAACCACACGCATCCCAAGACTGAGTCCAGCAACTTGGTTTTCTTCCAGGCGGGCTCCCAGCCCACTTTTGGAGACATCAAGAGATGGAGGATCGACCGCTGCCCTTTGGGAATGTGCCCCGATTGCTAATCACCCGCAAGAGCAAACCCGAGTGCCTCCTTCCTAACTCAAAATTGCCTGGCTCTGGCTCCCGGTGCCTGGCTTGTGCTCTGCTGGAATCCATGAGATTAAAGACAGCCCTTCCCTAACCAGCATTTTCTCCTTGTAAAGACCCTCACGCACTGTAATCAAGGCGCCTCTCAATTTTCTCCGTGATAAGCTAGACGGAGCCATTCCCTTCCAAGCCTCTTGGTGCTGGGCTCTCTCCCCAGCCCTCAATTCATTCCTGTGACTCCACACTGATTGTTCAGCGATTGTCCAGTTAAAACTCAGGCACGGGAGCAGGTCACAGCGTCCCCAGCTCCCCACACCACGTCCCAAGGGATCCCAGCCCCTCATGCTGCTCCTTTTTGGAGCTGGTGACTGGAGCACACATTGCCCAGAGGTTCTGCAGCATCTGCCCAGAGACAACAAGATCAGTCCACCTTTCTGCTGCAGGATGAGAGCCCAGGGTGAAGAGCTAGTTTTGGTGGCAGGGAGCTGCCAAGCTGTGGTTGGCGCTCCTCGCTAACACAAGAGCTAGGAGGCATCAGGAGGAACCACGGGGCACCACGCTCAAACCAAAGGCAGCAGCTGCTTATATCTCACAGCTCACTGCTGCAGCACGGTACATGGGCCAAAAGCATCACTGGCAGCTTTATAACGCAAAGAACAGATGTCCCCAAGCAGACTGAACACACAACTGCATCCCTCCACCAGCCTCTCCTCTGCGGCCGCTGCTCATACCTGGCTGCCAGAGGATGCAGAGGGGAAGCATGTCCCGAACCCTCCCTTTCCCTGTCCAGTGCTCCAGCCCCAAAACTCTGCTCCTGGACTGTGCTCAAGACACAGCACCAACTGCCCTCCCGTCTTTTAAGTCTGTGCCAGATGAGCTTCCCACCAGCTGCTTTTGCAAGGCTCTGTGCAAGGCTGCATCACCCTCCTCGTACCACCCTGCACCCCCTTTCCCCGTGCCCCGCACCCTACCAGCTCTCAGAGGACTCCAAGTTTCAAGCCTGACGCTCATCTTTAGCAGATGTTGTTCCTCGGACAAAGACACACTTCATCATCCCCCGATCCCGGCCAATCCGCCTGCATCCTTGCAGCGACAGCACCGACACCTTCGCCCGCTGCTCCTGCCGTGTCTGCTCCAGCATCAATCATTTTACCACCTCCATCTCCAACCTTATCCCGTTGCCAGGAGCTTGGGGTTTTCTCCTACTGCACTAAATCAAACCCTTTCCTTCTGTCTTTCGCCATGATTTTTCCCTGATGTCTTTAGCTTCTGTTATCCATTTTCTACACTTCATAATTTCTAATTTATATTGATCGCTATCTACTCCCCGCTCTCCCATTTGTTATAAACTGCTCTTTTATTCCTAATTGCTGCCTTCACTTTGCCGCTGAACCAGAACGGGCTGTGGGCCAGCGCTGCCCTCTTTCTTGATTGTGGAATTGTGGCTTTTTGTGGTTCTGAAATTCTTCTGAAAGAGCTCACCATTTTCATTCACATTTTTCTATCTAAATGTTTCCTCCGAGCTGATTTCACTCATAATTTTCCCCCTGCTTTGGGAAATTAGCCCTTTCAAAGCATGAAGGATATAAATTACTGTTTAGGAATGTCCGTTCTTTGCACGGGGTGAATGTAATCTGGTGGTGATCATCGGTCCCTAGGCAACCTCCAAGTTGCAGTCCAGCAGTGAATTCATCTCTATCCATCACAACCGGGGGTGGGGAACCGAAAGTTGCCCGCGCGGGACCTGGTGCCTCTCACAGAGAAAGAGGGATTGTCTCTCTCATCTTTAGAAACTCTGCAGATGGTTTCTTGCTGGCTGTGCAACAGCATCATCGTGTGCCTCTCAAAGCCATGTCCTCTCGAAGCCCGTGTGACACCATGGACAGGCTGGCTGACTCCTTTGCTCCCTGGTAGACACCGCTGCTCCCCACTCCTGCGCCTTCACGGTGAGCACAGGAGCACTCAGAAGCATCCTGAGCCTTTTTGCATTCACAAGCATCAATCATTTCTGATGTTACCACATTGGTTTGATTCATTTTAGCGCCTCTGTGATTATTTCCAGTAACAAAAAGGAACTGGAGGAAAGACTCTCCTTCCAGCCCCAGTTTCTCCAAAGCACAAACCTCATCTTAGAGCCAAATGTGCCAAGAGAAGAGTGGTGGGCATGGCACAGATAACAGGCTGAAAGACACTTATCTCCACGATATGCCATGGCAAAGCCACCCCTAAAAGCAGCAAATGACCCAAACAGAGCAGATAGCTTCTCCTCACTCAGCTGCTCCCTGCTTGCCAATAGCATTGGTGTTGCAGGCCCACGGCAAATGCAGTAGGCAGGTGACTATGTCCCAGCGATGGCACGCTCCCGCAGAGCAGCCAGCCCAGCTTGCACCCCTGACAACTCCCAGCAGCCAGGAAGTGGCAAGAAGGTGACAAAACACAGTGCCACATCCCCATCCAGCCATGCCAGGTGTGCCCCAGCTCTGCCTGCCCTGCAGACCGGGTGCAAAGACCCAGGGAGGACCTTGGGAGAGTCAGTGGGCATTAACCCCTTCCAGATCAAGTCCAGCCAACCACACCAGTGCCCCCATCCAGCCTGGCACACCTCACACTGGGCTCCCAAGCACCCCTTTGCTGAAGGCAGGAGGACCCGCACCGCTCCTTACCTCAACCATGAAGTTCTGCTGAAATGTCTCCTCCTGGAAGGGCTCTGTCCGCAGGCGGTCTGCGAGGGAGAGTACCATCAGCCTCAGCAGCGTCTCACCTTGCTTCCTTTTCACCTGCCCATGGGCTGAGGGGGCTGCAGGGCAACAGCTCCAGCATACTCATCCCAGAGCCCATCCACACCTGTTCCAGCACCCTCCCCAACAGAGGAGCCAGGGACAGTGGCATGACGTGCTCAGCACCATTCCCAGATCTTACACCTTGAAAGAGCTGCCTGGGTCTGAGCACCAGGGGACAGGGGACTGCTTGTCTCCAGCTGCTTTTCTGGAGGGTTGAGCCCACCTGTGTCCTCTTGCAAGAGACAGGGACAAACCCTTCTTGTTGCTGCTCCACACTTCATTCAGAACACTAATTTCTCCCCATTGTTGCTAAGATGTGGGCTGGAGAAACACCTGGCCAGCTTTGCTTGGCAGCACCAGTGCAAAGCCTCCTCCCAGCTTCCCGCCCAGGCAAGGGACAAGAGTAGCCAGCCTGCCCACCAGCATCAGTCCCTGGACCCAAACCAGATTGTCCTGGCTGCTCTGAGCTCTGCAAAGTCAGCTTGATGCAGGAGAGATGGGAGCATGGGGGGCTTACACAGCTCTTGTGCAGCTGCAGGGCAGATCTGGGCTCCTGTGGTGGGGTACCTGCTGCGGGACAGGATCTGGACCACATCACCCTCCTGGCCATGATAAGCAAAGTCAGCGTTTACCTCCGCCAGACCCCACATCCCGAGGGGGCAACGTTCCCACAGAAGGGCAGGCATCACCTCTGACAGCAGGACAAAACACAGAACTAGCAAGGGACGACCCCAAAAACAGTGCCCAGACAATGTCCATGGCAGGAGAGGATTCCCCACTCACCCAAGGTGGCCACTCATGGCAGGTACTGACTCATATCCTACCCAAAGGAGCTTCCCCATGGTGAGGTGGGCTGGGGGCTGGAGGGGAGCCCACATGCAGGGCTGCAGCAGGGAGGCCCAGAAACCCCTGCTTGCTGTCCAAGGGCTCAGCAAGGTACTGTGCCTGGGCAGGGAGGCTGAGCCAGTTCCAGGGCCAGCCCTGGCTGCCAGCCCCACCAGCTCCTGGTGAGCAGCCAGGTGCTCTCGGTGAAGCAGAGAGCCCCTTGGCGACTCCCCAACTCCTCCAGCTACCGGTCAAGGGCTGCTCCTCTCCCAGCTCTCCCCAGGGGCTGCTGCCCAGCTTTCTGGCTACTGTCTCGCTGCCGGCACGGCTGAACATGAAACACAAGCCTGGCTGGGTAATAGCCAGAGGGAGTAGAGCATGCCAGCCCCATGCTAAGGAGGAAACTCACTCCCTGCTCACTCCCATGTCAGCCCCGGGCATCCCTCCTTACCTCTGCTGAGAGCAGCCCCACTCTCCCTGTAGTCTTCGATCTCAGCATCCTTCTGGAGCAGCAGGGAGGTGAGCTCTTGCACCTGGCACTGCAGAGCCAGGCTCATCTGAATCAGGGGCCGCACGAGGTGACGGGACACCTAGGATAGAGGAGGAGACACTCTAGGGAAGGTGCAGGGATGCATGTCACTGTCCACAGAGTGGTCAAAGCAAGACAGCCAGCAAGCTCCTAGCAAGGGCAGCACTGTGGGTCACACAGGGCTCTCGAAAATACCCCACGTCTCACCCAAATGTGGTGGGAAGCAGTCAAAAGATGTAAACTGGGAGAAGGAAGGCCAGATGCTCTCTCCATCCTAGCCCCATCCTTTCACAGCCGGGGGCTGCAGCAGGGGAGAGCTTGGGTGGGAGAGCCTGATGGGCACAGGGTGCAGAGGTGGGCAATGCTCTATGCACCATTTGGGATGTAGCAGGAGGCAGAGAGCCTCCTGTGACCCTCCCCACAGCTCTGTGCACCCCATGGCATGTTCCTAGACAGGAAACAGGCACAATTGCATGAAAAACCATAAGGGCCTCAGGTGTCAAACTGCGGCTCAAGGAACAGGAGAAGACTCTCCCAGGGAGGCAAGATCAAAAGCAGCCAGGATCCCAACATGCAGGACTCGTGCAGGCTGCAGCTTCCCCCCACACTCTTCCACACACATCCCCTTAGATTATGGCTGCACAAGCCTTGGGCACATCCCCTGTTCTGGAGCCAGCCTGAGTTGCCCTGGCCCACCAGGCACACAGAGCAGCCTCCTGCCCATCACCTCCCACAGCCCCTGGGCGGGTGTCTGGGATCACCCCATTCCAGCACACCCCTTGTCTTTGTGGGAGAGGACAGGGAACCCAGCACTGCTCACAAAGCTTTCTTGCTGCTGTGGTGGGCCCACAGAGAGCTTTGTGCTCTGCTCAGCCCAAGGCACGAGCCACAGAAGTGACAGCCATTACCCATCAGAGGACATTACCTGCTGCAGAGCTGGGATGGGGCAAGCAGAGCTTTGTCAGGTGGGCTCCATGCCTGCCTCTAGCCCGTGGCTAGCTGCTGAGTTAAGCTTAGCAGAGCAGAGTTGGTCATCACTCCTGTACCCACACTAGCTGTGCTCAGCACCCTAACTGCTTCCCACCTTCTGGGTGCTTTGCAGACGCTCAGCACATTCCCTGAGAGCCTGGGCTTTGCAACCTTCCCAGCTCCGAGCTGCTTGCCCAGGGAGGGACAGACAGACCCTAGGGCAAGTCAAGCTGAGATCCCCCGCACTTATGTGCCAGGACAGACCCCCACGGCGCAGCAGCTCCCGGCGATGCCCCAGCACAGCCACCCACGCAGGCAGAAGGGACGCGCGGCTGCGGACACCCGTGGGGAGCGGGGTGCCGGGGCTGAGGCCGGTGCCTGCCGGGGGATGCTGCGGGGCCGGCGCTGCCGCCCGAGGCTCGGCCGCGGCGGTTACCGCGGGGACCGGGCGCCCTCTTGTGCGCGCAGAGCCGCAGGGCCCGGGGCACCGGGCAGGGACGGGGGGGGGCGGCCGCGGCCCCGCAGCCTGTCCCGCCGGCCCGAGGGGCTGCCCCAGGGCGCTGGGCTGGCCACAGCGGGCTCCAAGGGCTGCCTCTAGAAAGCCCCACTGATGTACACGCAGCCCCTTAAGGGCCGGGCAGACCCTTGCTCCGGTTGCCTCTGCCGCGACAGAGCGGCTGCGGGTTCCTGGGGGTCCTCTGCCACCCCGCGTGCACCAAAGGAGAATGGCACGAGTCTGCCATGCAGGGCACTGACAGGGCATCAGCCCAAACTGGACATCTCATTCTGCCCTGGTAAGCCAGGCAGGCGGCCCTGCCTTGGTGCAAGGCACTAGCCAAGGTGCCACAGCCCTGGGAAGAAACTGGGACAGCGAACCTCGGGAGGGGCAGCAGGCACAGCCAGGCACCCTCCAGCCACCAGCATGGCCCATGACTTGCACCTCTAAGCATCAGGAGGCGATCCTTAATTTTGGCCATTCCCCTCCCCAAGGTCTCCGCAGCCTCACTCACCATCTCCACGGGAGCAGGGCAGCAGTGGAAGTCCCAGTAGAAGGGCAGCCCTGAGAGTTCGCTCTTCAGGTGCAGGTCGAGCCCGCCGGCAGTGCGGTGGCAGGAGAAGGAGGTGGTGGTGGTGTCTGGCTGTCCTGCCAGCAAGGGACACAGCAGCTTGCGCAGGCGGTGCAGAAGGGAGGACACGTGGACCGTCAGGCGTTTGTTCAGCTCCTGGGGAAAGGCCAGGTTAGGGGTGCAGCCAGGTCCCGGGCAGCTCGGCACTGGGAAAAACCCAGCAATAACTCCAGCACAGAAGGAGCCAAACTGGTTTTACGTGTCAAGCCCTGATAAAGGGCTACTCCTGGGCCTTAGCTTCCAGCCCCGTGACAAGACATTCTCCACTGGTTCTCCAAGGGCAGTCGGTGAGGGTGAGGTGGAAGCAAGGTGCAATGGTCTCCACTAGTGCATCTGTCCTGCACGCCACCGTGAGTGTCACAGGCTGGCTGAGAGCTGTCACAGCTCAGCCAGCCTGCACAGAGCTCCCCAAAGCTCTCATCTCAGCAAAGGCGATCATCTGGGGGATGGCTGCCACAGCCTGCCCACTCCTCCTGGCAAGAGCCGCTCAGCACAGCCCCTCCATCACAGACGGACATGGCAGACAGGGGTGGCACGTGAGGCCCTGGGCACACAGGCTAGGGTGAGGGGATGGGCATGGCCTCATGTGTTTGAGCCTCATGAGAGCTTGTGCCTGGCTATAAACGTGAACAGGGGTCTCTCCACCACTGGTGGGAAGGCAGACTTGTTTCAAGCTGCTCTTTAGTACACTTGGTCCTGGGGAAACCAGCTGCTCACCCAGCCCACAAGTGAAATGAGTGTGCCGGCCTCAGCACACAGCCCCACTGAACATGTGGCTGCTCTGGGCATACTGGCCAGGAGAGCCAATTGGGGTGACAGTGCTTGGGCAGAGCTGCCCACGGACTTCCCAGGCCAGCTGTTGCCACCAGAGACCTATCAGGTGTTAACAGCCACCGTGTCACCAAGCAGCTTATGCTGGGGTGTCAGCTGCTGTGAGGAGGAGGTCCCCTGGCTTTCCAGACACTCACCTTGGACCTTTGTCCCACGACCTCCGTGTCTGCACTCTCGTACCAGACGCTGCTGAGGTCGGAGAGCAGCAGCATGTAGCCAGTGTCCCTGAAGCACGCTTTAGCAAGAAAAGCTGTCTCGCCAAAGCAAACAGAAGCCCAGGGCTGTGTCAGGAGGCTGCTCTCCAGCTCCTCGGTGGCTTCCATCTAAAAGACAACAATCGGGTCTCTGCCTCAGCCCCCACCTAGGAAGACCCAGGTCCCTAGGGTGGCCTCACAAGGGACCCCCCGGGTCCCTGCCAGCTCCCCACTTTGCAGCCCAGGTGAGGATGCTCAGCCAGCTCTGTCCCATCCCTACACGTGTATGCGGCTCTGCTGGGGCAGGAATTTTGGGGAGCTCTGTACAGAACAGTTCCTGCCCGGCTCCCAGTAACCACCAGCGAGTACTTCACAACGCAACCGCTGCCTCCCTGGCACACTATCCGATGCTTCCTGCCGTTAACACAGAGCAAGACCTCTACGACCAGACTAGAACGTCATCATGAGGCCGGGCAGGGAGCCGCTGCACGCAGCCCTCTCCCGCTCCGACACCCCGTCCCTGCGCTCCCCACGAGCCGCGCACGGCCCCGGCGCCGCCGCTTCCCCACCCGGGGACCCGGCGGCCGCGGGACCGCCCGCGGGGAGTTACCCGAGGACGAGAGGCGCGGGCGGCCGCAAGGCTGCCGGGGCTCGGGGCTCGGAGGGAGGCGAACGGCGCCGGGCCGGAGGCGAACGGCGGACTACGGCTCCCAGCATCCCGCTCGCTTCCGCGGCACACCGGGACGCGCGGGGGCAGCGCGGGGCTGAGCGGCTGCTGCTGCCGCAGCCGGGCACGGGCACGGGCACGGGCACAGCGCCCCGGCTGTGCGCTCGCTCCTGCTGTGAGACGCCGCGGGCANCCCCGGCTGCACACGGGGCTGTGCGCTCGATCCTGCTGTGAGACGCCGCGGGCACGGCGCAGCCCGGAGAGGCGGCAGCGGGGGGACGGGGCCTCTTGGCCCTGGGTTTGTTACTCAGCCGCTCTCCCGGGCTCGTGCTGGGGCTCACATAGATGGGGGTGCGGGTGCCCGTGCTCCACGGGACACCGCAGAGCAGGGCAGTGCCAGCCTTGGCGGGGGTCACGGACTCCAGTCTCCTCCTCGCTGAGCACGGCCCCGTCTTCCCCTGGGGACTGACTCTTATGCCCCAGCTGCCCACCACACATTGAGGCCAGTTACCCTGCACCCACAGACTGCCCCCTCGCACCCACGCAGGACCCCTGAACCCCCGTTTGCACTCTGCTGACACCCACACACACTCACCCTCTCCACCTACCGTGCAGGCTGTATGCTGGGACCAGGGCAGGGGTTGCATCCCCAAGGGTTGGCATCCCAAGCGAGTGCCAAGGGAGGTGGGAACAGGCAGGACTTTGGGGTACAGGGCAGGTTGGGGTGCATGGACAAGGTTAGGGTGCAGGACAGTCGGGGGTGCAGAGACCCAGCTGGGTTTTGGGCAGACAGACAGGTTGGGGTGTGAGACACAGGTGGGGTGCTGGCTGGGTAAAGCTGAGCCGTGGGTTGGAGCCTGTGCCCACAGGTTGTACAGGGCCCAGCTGAGGGGACCACAGGCAGCTGGGGAACAGGGGGGCTCACCTCGGAACCTGCACCACAGCGGCACCACCTCTCTCCCACCCTGGAGCAATCTTTGCGTGTTCCTGAGTGTTGGAGAGTCTCCTCGGGGCCAGCTGGAGGGAAGAGCTACAACCTGGAGCTGGGGTCCAGCCCAAGCCTGTCACTCCCAGGGACCAGCTTCATCATCCTCCCTCCTTCCTTGAGCTTGCCCCCAGGCCCAGCTTGCATCACCTGGGGCTGCAAGGGCCCAGCCTTTCTTGCCCTGTTGCTGGGCTTTTCAGGCCAGTTCAGACTGGTGGAGGCAGCACTAGGCCCTGTCCTCGGACTCTGGTCTGCTGTAAATACTGGAGCAGGGCTGGTGCAGACTGTGCTACAGCCAGAGGAAGCAACTGGCATCATGAAAACAGCCCAGGCACAGAGCTTAATCACCTGAGGGATCAAAGGTGATGTTTCCTTCCTCAGAGAAATCCTCTGCTGTCTGGTTTAGCAACAACTGACCTCCAGTTGTGAGTGGTGAGCTCTTCCTGAGAACAGTAACAGCAGCTGAGCAGAGCCCTAAACTGCAACCCTTTGGGGCTGGCCAGAGCCCTGCACCTTTCCCCAGCCCCCTCCACAGCGTGATTGAGGGCTTGAGGGGCACTCAAAAATAGAGGAGAAACACAGGTACAAACTCAAAAAGGGAAAAAATAGGATTAGTAACTGTTGGCCATGCCCTCTGCAAGTCACAGCCCTCAGGGCACCAGCTGAGGGTAGGCTGGCATCGCCCAGGCAAAGGAAAAGCTGGAAAGGAAACTCCTGAAGAGGCACGTTTGGTTTATGTTTTTTATAGCTCACTGTCAAGGGGAAAAATCAGGTCTGTGCTGGGAGTGTGAAAGTGCAGGTCCCTCCAGTCCACGTGAGCTTCAGAAATGAGGAGTCAAGCGGCTGGCAAGCTGCCTTGGGGACACAGCCCCCTCTGAGGTGTCCTCACGCTGCAGGGTCAGGCCACAGTGTGCCATGCAGGCATCTCTGGCTCGCCTGGCCTCCTGGCCAGCTGCTGCTGCCCCAGGCCACATTTGGGGAGCAGATGCGTCCCTTCCCCTGGGGCACCAGTCTCCTCTTCAGTGACGTGGCTGCTCTCCTCTTCCTCCTTCTCCTTCTCCTCCTCTTCCTCCCTCCCCGGGCAGAGGAGGCAGCAGGGGAAGGCTTTGCAGGAGGATGGCAGCAGCCTCCTCAGCCCGGTGGGGAGCCCATACACCTGGCTGGCTTTTCCCCTCTCTGCATGGGGGCGGCAATTGCCCTCCTTGGCTTTCTGTGGCACTAGCTCAGAGAGCAACCCTCGCTCCTCCATGGTTCCTGCAAGCAAGGTGGTGGGCAGCAAGATGGGAATTCCTTTCTCTGGCTGCACCCTCTCAGCCCTCACCAGCCCCAGGACTCCCAGCAGGGCTGTCCAGAGGCAGAGCCAGTCCTGCAGGGCCAGTCCCATGGCCAGATCTAACTCTCAGAGCAGGGGCTCACACCGAGCACCCAGAACAGCCCCTCACCTGAGACTGTGTTCTCCAGGAAAAATGACAAGAAGCCAGTTAGGAAGATAGGTACCATGAGCAGAGAGAGGAAGAAGAGGTCCAAGGGCACCCAGCCTGCAGGGACAGAGCCAGAATTACCCAGGACGTCCCAGCCCAGAAGCGGGGAAGGAACAGGAGCTGCTGTGTCAGACCCAGAGGCTGGAGCTCTGCTGCCTGCTGCTGGGAGCCAGCCCAGCCTGCCAGGGCCCTCAGGATGTATGGTGACCATGCCCCGGGGCCCGAGGCTCTGCCCTGCCTGGGGAACGTTCTGCTACCTGTGGCCAGATGAGCTGGGCTCACGCCAAACCACCGCGGCACCAGCAGCGCCATGAACATGGTGAAGCCAACGATGAAGATGTTCCTCCCCGAGTCAATGTCTGCGTACTGGAAGTAGGAGATCCCCGTGCCCACAGCCACAGCATAGGTGACACAGAGCACCCCTCCTGCGAAGGGGTGGGAGTCAGGCAGCGGCGGGCGGGCTACGGGCACCGTGGCACAGGGGAAGGGCAGAGGGCAGGGCACCCACCGTGCAGCGCCAGTGGGATGCAGGTGAGGAGCTCTGCCAGCCTTGGGGACGTGCCCAGCACCACGCACGCCAGCGCGCATATTTGCACCGAGAGGCGGGAGCCAGCCTGCGGAAAGAAGGACAGGAAAGCGAAAATGGGGAGCGTTACCCCCTGCTCTGTCCCCCCCCAGCCTGCACGCGGACTTGCCTTTCCCAGGGCTGGCTCAGCGACAGCCCGGGTGCTTCACAGCCGGGCATTACCTCAGTGAGGCCGATGGCGCAGGCGTTGGCGATGCTGGTGGCCGTGCCCCCCGCACTGCCCAGCAGCCCTGCCAGGATGCTGCCCAGCCCTTCCGTGCAGAGCCCCCGGTTGCAGGCATGAGGGGGCAGCCAGGGGGCTTGCAGCAGCCTCCCGCACAGCACGTAGCAGCCCACTGAGTTCATGCTGCAGCTGATGGCCATGGCGATGCCCACTGCCAGCGCCCGGGGAGTGAGCAGCGGCCACCCCCACTCGCCTGCAGTGGAGGGAGAAGGTGATAGAGGCCCTGGCCAAAGATGGAGGGCTGCATCCAGCCCCGCCGCCCCCCACCTGCATAGGGGATGTGGACCCAAGAGGCACTGAAGGTGCTGTTGGCCCAGGACAGCCGTGCCATGCTGAGGTCCAGCAATTCCCAAGAGACGTGGAGGTGGTTGAGGATGGCCCAGATGATGCAGACGCCAGCAAATGGAAGCAGTACCTGCAAGGCAGCAAGAGGACCCTCAGCAGGGGACCCTCCTCCCCTGGCCACCTCATTTGCTGCGCCCCAGGCAGCAGGTCCTTCTCCTGTCACCTCTCCCAGGGAACCATGCCACACCTCCCTTTACTCCTGCAGGGAGCACTGCAGACTCTGCTAACACCCTCAAGCACAGGTTTCCTGTGCACCTCAGCAGCACCCATGCCCTGGGAGCTGCACCAGGACTCCTGCCTCTGCTCCCAGCACCCAGCCCTGCTCCAGGGCCACCGATTCCCCACACCAAAGAGCTGGGCCCAGAGAGAAGCCTGGGCGCAGTGCAGGGAGCAGGGGCAGACAGGCCACGGTACCGAGAACATGCGCAGCGTGGGGACAGAGGGCTCTGTGAGGCCCCCCCGAGCCTGGAGCCAGGCACAGAAGGGCAGGCGGCAGGACCCCAGGTGCTGGGAGAAGGTGACAGCCAGGAGCATGAGCCTAGGAGAGGAAGCACAGGTCACCAGGCAGCAGTACAGCAATGGGGCTCTGAAGCATGCCCCATTCCTGTCCCTGTGGCAAAGGGAAGCTCTGGGGGGCTGCATACTGGGGAGGCCCTCAAGCTCACGTACAGCAGCGCTACCCCCCAGTTAGTGGAGCAGAAGAAAGCAGCTTCCTTGTATGCAGACAGGCCAATGATGGAGAGACTGGGGGCCAGGACCATGGGCCCACAGCGCTGGGCTGCCCACCCCCACACACCAGACGCTCCCAGAGCCAGCTGAACCAGTCCAGAGACCAGCACGGCTCCCGAGACCTGTGGGAGGAAAGAATGAGGCCCATGGGGCAGGATATATGGAGAGCAGACCAACACTTCCACTTGGCCACTCTCCCACCACCCCAGTGGCATCACTTGATCCCTGTGCTCCGCTCACCTTAAGCCCAGGGAAACATACACACCCACGTGCACTATGATCCCCCACTGCCTTTGCACATCCCCTTGTGCCCTCCCTACTCACAGCAATCTGCAGGAGGGCTGGAAAATGGGCTGCAGGTGACAAGTGGGATGTTGGTGGAGCAGGAGGACAGAGACCCCCAGCCCAGGAGGAGCACTCACCTCCTGCAGCGAGGCAGCCCGGCTCCCTGCAGCAGTGCAGTGTGGCGCAGGGCAGGCGCTGGCCATGGCCGTGCCTGGAAAGGGAGTTCAGAGGGATGCAGTGCATGTGGCCACTGAGCTCCTGGAGCCAGGCCCAAGAGCACCCAGTGCTGAGGCTGCTGCTGCCCGAAGAAGGGCCAGCGTGTCAGCATCCCCATCCTCAGAAGCCCCAGCCCTGGGGAGGTGACCAGATACCCTGCAGGTGTGCTCGGGGGTGAGCAGGATGCTCTGCACCGTCACCAGCAGGGCCAGCAGGCAGGATTCCTTGCTCATCCCTCATCCCTACCCCAGGCACCTTGTCATTGCTGTCCCCTGGCATGGCATGGCTCGGGCCCCAAGGGACACAGGCTCTAGGGCTGTGCTCACCATTCCTCTCTGTGCTGACACCGAGGGACGAGTGGGAGTTCAGCACTGTGGCAGCCACCAGGTACTCGAAGGATGGGATGTGAACCAGCGGCAGCCTGGGGAAGAGGCCAGCAAGGGCTCATTAGGGAGGAAAGAAGGGACAGGGCTGCTCCCAAAGCTCTGGTTGCCAGAGGAGCAAGGGAAAGGATGAAGATGAGAACCCCAAAGCAACAGGAGGTTACCCTATATTGCAAATGTGCTGTAGCACATCCCAAGAAGCAGCGTTATGGGACATGCACAGAGGCCAGGGGCTTTGCCAAAGCACACAGCCAGCCCCTGTGTGGGGTGCAGGCAGCACAAGCACTGGCTGCAGTGGAGGAGCTGCAGAGGATGCTGGAGTGAGCCAGCGGGGAGGCAGAGGGAAAGCACAGCCGTTTTGCTCAAGGGATGTGTAAGAGAGGAGGACACACTGACAAGCAGGGAAGGAAGAGCCGTGCAGAGATGCAGTGTAAGGCATTGTCCCTGTGCCCCTTCCCACCTCTAGCAAAGCTCATCTTCCACCAGCCTAGGAGGAGGCACAGACACGCTGTGCCATGGCCTCGTTGTCCTCCTGTGTGCCCTTCACACCCCTCGCTCACCGGCTCCCCAGGGTGGTCTGCAGCAGTGTGGAGATACCGCAGGCAAAGAGGCTGCGTGCCAGCAGCTCGCTGGGGGCCTGGGCATGGGGCAGCTCCTCGGGCAGGGTGGGCAGCAGGAGGAGGTGGAAGATGCAGAGCAAGGAGGCCTGCACGGCCAGGTGCTGTGTGGGGAAGAGAGAGGGTGGTTGCAACTCCCTGCAGCACCCAGAGCTGCAGCACCCCATGCTCAGCCTCCCTGGTGAGATGCACACTGATAACCCCCTCTACTGCCCACTGCCCTCTCAGCACACCCTGGCCAGAGACCCATGCATCCTTTGCCCAGCAGGTTCTGGTCCCTGCCCTGCCACCTGTGAGAATTCCAGCCCTCTCCCCATCTCTCTGGCTGCTGCCCATATTCTCCTCCTTACCTGAAGGGCTAAGCAACAGCTCAGCATCCAGGAGCACATCTTCTGGAGGAAGCAGGATGTGAGCACGGGGCTCCCAGCACCAGGCACTCCCTGGTGGCCCCCATTCATGATGCTGCCTCCCCACAACGCTCCTGGTTTGTGGTGCAGAGGGGGTGGGCAGGCTCCCACCCCCACCCCAAGGGCTCGTCACAGCCCTCGGACAGCTGAACTTCCACCTTCTGCAGGAGCTGGCCCAGGGTTAGCCATTAACTTGAGTTGGTGAGTAACCTGCCCTTGTGGCCAGGAATGCAAGTGGCACCCTGGGTTGTCACCACAAGGGCCAAATGACAGCCACCCATGGCGAGGACACCTGACACATTACAGTGCCAACTGCCCACAGCCCAGATGCCTTCCCTGCCGCTGGTGCTACAGGGAGTGGGACAGGGTAGTGAGTGGCCTTTGTCAACAGCCACATCCTCTGTGGGATCAAACCTGTGAAGCCACACTGATTTTGACCCTTGCAGGATCTATCCCTGAAGAGCAAAAGCCACTTGTTATCCCACCGGGACACCCTGAGGATCCTCCTGGAGGTGAAACGGCTTTTCTTTCTCATGGGGTGGGCCGCAGCACAGACACCTCTTCCTTCCCGTGCTTGGGGCATCCCCAGCAGCAGTACCCAACCGCAGCATGCCCTGCACAGCCTCCTCCTGTGCTCCTGCTCCAGCCCTTCCTTGCCCTCAGGCCCCTGAGAAGCTCATTAAAAGCCACACAGTCGCCCCAGCTTCCCACCCTTCCTCTCTGTGGGCACTGTGGCCATGCCAGGAAGGTCTCTGTTGGGAGTCTGCCATGTCCCCCATGCTCCTGGGTGGGCATTGAATCCTGCTGTTGGACAAGGCTCCCAAGGGGGTACAGGCCAAGGGGATGCTTGTGTTTTTGTTACAGGGCAGAGGTGGCTGTGCCAAAAACACCAGCCACCCTGCCAAGCTTGAGACTCACTCATTAACTGGGCAGACTCTAAAGACCAAAGAGCTGTGGAGACCCTGCATTCCCCACATTCCCAGGGATGGGAACCTCCCTCCCTCTGCCCAAGCTCTGCCTTCCCCAGGCACCAGACTCAGCAACCCTCCTAGCACCAAAGAGCCTGGTGCCTCATGAATGCTGCAGGAGAGTCCTCTCAGAGCTTCAGAGCTCCTGGGCTCACTTGTAGCCCCAAGGATGTGCCCTGCACACTGGTTCAAAGAGCAGGCAGAGCCATAGCCATGGGCACGGCCCTGACATAGGCATCCGGCTCAGCAGGACAAGGCAGGGGCACAGCAAGAACTACTTTTATTGGAAGAGATTTGCATCTACAAAAAGAGTGAAAAAGAGGTGTAAAATCCACAGTAAAAAGAAGGGGTGTGATGAGCTGGGCTGGTCAGCAAGACAAGGTGCCTTCTCCCCGCCTCAAGCAGCAGTCAGGCACTGTTTGCTCACAGCAACAGAGCTGGGGTTTCCAATGGGGGGGTCACAGAACACCCCACTTTCAAGACACCCAACACAAGCAGGATAAGGAATCGCAGTCTTAATCACATCTCATCACCTTTGAGCTCAGTGGGGCACAACCTTTCCCTGGGGCGTAGCCACATTGGAGTCCCCTCTTGGTGTGACCCTTGTGCATCCCAAGAAGTGGCCCAGCAGCCCACAAGGGAAACTGCTGCTATGAGCAGCCAGCTTGGCCTGCTCGTGTCCACCTCCTTCAGCCTCCTTCCTCCTAAACCAGACACCTTACCTGCTCCTGGATCACCCTACTCCCCACTGGGCCACTACCCCAGTCCCTTCACCTTGCACACACAGCTCCAGCATCCTACATCTCACATACCACCTGAGCCCCACACCATCAAAGGCCACGCACTCGCTGTAGGAGGAGGTACAACACTCCCTTTGCCCAAGCACCCCAGTCCACAGGCTCCCCATTTTCCACCCACCAGCTAGTAGGTTCCCATCACAGCACCCCAATGGCAAGCCAACTCTGTCCCAGCAGCCCCCAAAGTGAAGGACAGCCCTGCCCTGGGTGAGGGGACACAAACGCTGGGTTGGAAGTAACACAAGGGACCTCCAGTCCCACACAGCCCCAGGGATCGGCGGTCCCAGAAGTGCAAGGAAGTGAGTCGTGCCACACAAAGAGGGAAGGGGAAAGGGGCTGCTGCCCCGTGTCCCTAGCTGGGAAAAATGAAGCTCTTGATTCTACTGAGATCCATGGCAGCGTGCAAGGAGCACTGCCCCAGCCCCAAGGGGTGCAGCCAGTCCCTGCGGCCGGGAGCTGAGCCCCAGGCGGGGCCAGGGCCGGTGCCGGGTGAGCACGTGTGGCAGTGCAGCGCAGGTGGGGCTGGGAGCACAGCGAGTCCGAGGGGGCCGGGCTGGCCGGGGGAGGCCGGAGCGGAGCGGTTAGATCTCTCACAGGCGGTGGGTACCTTCCGGAAAGGGCCCGGCGGGGGGCTCCTGGGCCGGGTCAGATCGGGCGCCTTCGGGTAGGACAGAGCCGACATCACGCTGCCCCACAGGTAGAGCGCGGTGGCCGTGACGCCCCCGCGACGCGGCTCCTCGGTGGTCTCGTTCCTCCCCAGGCAAGGGGGACTGCTGGTGGAGGAGACGTCGGGCAGCTCGGGCTGGGGCTGGTCCGGGGCTGGGGTTGGCTGAGCATCCAACTGGCAGCCGCCCTCC
This sequence comes from Urocolius indicus, assembly GCA_013401255.1. Lineage (NCBI taxonomy): Eukaryota > Metazoa > Chordata > Aves > Coliiformes > Coliidae > Urocolius > Urocolius indicus. The sequence continues at coordinate 117,112 of WBNH01003745.1, forward strand.
CCGGGGAAGAGCGCAGGCTGCGGGGCGGCGGGGCTGACGCTCCTTGCACACACGGACCGGTGCACCATGGTGACGGAGGTGAAGATGGCGGCGAAGCCGGTCAGGTACACCACCCCCAGGAGGCAGGCCAGCTGCACAGAGGCAAACAGTCAGCCCAGACCCCCCAGCAGCAGCACACAGCCAGTCGGGACCCAGCATGGCCACGCACTGACCCAGCAGCCGGCACAGCCAATGGCACCGCCAGCACCAGCTGCCGGGGAACAGGTAGGCAGCAGGTGGCACGTGGCCTCTTCACAGCAGGGCCTAAAAACCACAAACCAACGTGTCCCAGCTAAAGGCTTTCCTCACAGTTCCTGCTTAAACCCCCAGCCAGCACCCAGTTCCCTCCGTGCCACTGCCATGACCTCACACCATGACTTGTGCAGCTGTGGCTCAGCACAGGGCACAGACTAAGCCAGCACCAGGCAGTCCAGCTGCAAATCAGCCTCTTCTGGCTTCTGACAGCTTCCCATTTCCACAGGGAAAACCAAGCTGCTGCTCCCAGTGAAAAAGAAGGTCCTCCTCCAAACCCACAGCGTGCTAGGCTTCATGTACTTGCATATAGCTGCTGTCCCATGCCCTTACCTTGACCACTTGCTGATAGAACTGGCCCAGCACATGCTGCCACAGGGACTGCTCCATGAGGACACACAGATCCGTGTAGGTGAACCAGCCGCGCCACATTCCCTGCTTTTCTGCCACACTGCAGGGAAAAAAAGGGAATGGTGGATGTGGTGTGAACCTTCCCCATCAAAGCAGCTTCAGCCCAGGCAGGATTGGAGAAGACCCTGTGCAAGGTCTGTGGAAAGGAGGTGCATTGCCTAGCAAAGGCTCCCAGGTATCCCAGCCTCTTATTTCTCTGCAGCAGGGCTAGCTCTCAGCAGGGACACAGCCAGGCTGCAAGGGGAATGGACAGCTCACCCACACCCAGCACACCTACCGTCCTTCCAGCCAGCTCAGCACTTCAAACAGCTCCCGGGGATCTGTGTAGAGACTCCAGTCCTGTGGGGACAGCAGTGACTGGTCAGCACGGGTCACCCAGTGCCCTGACACATCATTCTCTACACCTCCATAGGAGTACATGGGGGAAAAAACAGAACTCCACAGGCTCCCTACACCTCCTTCCATCCCCCCAAGTCTTTGAAGCAGCTGGTTGCAGCAACAGCCCCACTTACAATGGCGCTCAGGAAGTTCATCTCCAGCGTGTTCATGGTCTGGACGTCCACCTTCCCCGCCGCTCCCCACTCGTCATTGAACACCTCCTCCTCCTCACCCTCATCGTACAGGTACTTACTAGCAACCATCTAAAAGCAACACAAAGGACAGAATCTCAGTGCCCCTTGCGCTCCTCCAGGACTCCCTCCAACCTAGTGACCCTCCCAGCCCACACTGCTCACCATGGAGATCAGGAAGAGGTCTGAAGATGAGATCTGCTGGAGGTATTCGGGGTTCCGGTGCCGGAGTCTCTCGATGTAAACCAGTGCCAGCATCATGGAGCATGGCGAGATGCAGGCTTCCCTGGGGGACAGGCCCAGAGACAATCCAAAGGTTACTACTTACATGCTACACACATCCCAGCCTCCACAGCACATCTTGGCTGCTCCCTCCCCATGGAGGTAGTGGGGAGGTTTACTAGACAGCTAGGTATGCCCCTGCCTTGCCAGCTGTCCCAGGCTGCAGCAAAGTGAAATGCAGAAAGTCCTGGCTCCTGTTGCCAGGCAGCCAGCTCCAAACTGAGCAGCCCAGCACACTGAGAGGGCTCAGCTGCTAGGAGCAGCCCCAGGGTTCAGACCTGGTTACCCAGAGCCTGTACTGGCTCCCAGTAACAAGAGCAACCCTGCACACCAGAGAGCAGGGCCAATCCGAAGCAGGCCTGTCTGTGTCAGGAAGCCACTGTGCCTGCTGTCCTTGCCACTTGCCCCCAGTTCCTCTCTGACACTAACTAGGCCAAAGCAAAAAGCCAGTGCTGGCCCAGAGCACAGAAATGAGTCATAGGTGATAGCAGAGCTGCCAGTTCTGACACTGGACACGAAGGGACAGGTTTTGCTTCTTACCGAGACACACGGGCGACATATTTCTTCTGGAGTCTGCGGATAGGGCTGGGAGCCACCTTCTGCAGCAAGTCCACAGCAATATCTAGGACAGAAAAACAGCAAAAGGGTTTAGCCCCACGTGGCACTGTCAAGTCTTGGTGTTTTTTCAGCCCCTCAAGTTTAAACTGTGAAGGTAAGATCAGTCTGATCAAAAGTGAGGGATGAGGGAGGAACAAACAAATAGGCTGGACAGCCAGATCAAAACAGGAAGAGGATGCCAGTGTCCAAAGCCCCATGGCAGTGCCAGATGCAGATCAGCATGTCTGTGTCACAGGGAGTTACCAGCAGTCTGCTGCACACTGAGGGCAACACCCTCCTCTCACCCCACAGGACCTCAAGCAGCCCTTTTGGAGGCTTTTTAGGACCCAGTGCCAACACCAAATCTTCCCAATGTTTTGCTCCCCTCCAACCAGCATCATCCTTGGAGGTCTTCAAGACCCGCCTGGACATGTTCCTATGCCACCTGATCTAGGTGAACCTGCTTCTGCAGGGGAGTTGGATTAGATGATCTCTAAAGGTCCCTTCCAACCCCTAACATTCTATGATTCTACGATCCTCCTCCTCCAGAGCTCGCTGACACTGATCCAGCGTCTCCCACACTACAGCTGCAGCACCCCTGAGACGCTGATGGACAGCATATTGCTGTGAGCAGGAGCCAGAAGGCACTGGCAGGGTCTGGAGGCAGCAACACGGTGCAGCTCAGCTCAGCTCACTTTCCCTGCCTTCAGAACATGGCTCAGCATACAAGCATTGAGAAGGCCAGAGACTGACAGATGCTGTCTTCAGCGGCTCCCATCTTGCTTCTCAACATCACAGGGCCAGCTGGGAGCATCCCAAACACCACAACAGGCTGGTGCTTGGCAAGAAGGCTTTTTTGACATGCAATTCCAGCTCCGTTTTGCTGCTGAGCCCTCAGCTGACACAGCTGAGAGCAGAGCCTTGCATTTCCAGCTCCCCTGGGAAGCAGCACCACACCTCTCCACACCCCTCCAGCAACTAAGGAAACAGCTGCAATCCCACAGGAATCATTTGCTCAACAGCAGCCACCAAGCTCAGAAGCACACTGCTCTAAGGGATCGTCCTGTGTCACTCAAGCCACCCCGCTGCCAGGATCCACAGCCAGGCAGACACAACTCCATCCTCTCACACCACTGTTGCTCACTGCTCTGCTTGACCACACTTGTGCTGCAGCACCAGCCACCATAACAATGCCTTAAGGGATGGAAAGTACAGGAGGCCCCCAGGTTCTGTCCCAACACAAAAACCTAATTTTCTTCAGTCCACCAATGCAACCCATGACAGCACATCCTGCTCTAGAGGGCAGCTGATCCCTGTCCCCTCAGCCACGGCATGCTGAAGGTGGCTATGGCTCTTCCTTCCCAGAAGGAACAAATCCACTCTTCAACCTCCCTCCTCAGCCAGTCCCATATTGTCTCCTGTAACTGCCCCTCAATGCCAAAGGCCTTTTCCAGCTCCTCCTGCCACACTTCACTCTCGCCACAATCCCATTTGAAGAGCAGTGCCACGAACTCACCATGCACCAACAGCACAGCTGTATCAAGACAGATGCCATAGCCCTAGGTCCTGGTTTTTTTTTGACAGTGGCTGATAGCAGCAGATGAAGGAAGGCTGGAGGAGCAGATACTGCCACAGAGATGTCTGGGCATTGCTCCCAGCCCCAGCTGCTGGAGCCAAAGCATTTCCTGGGTGTGAGGCAGCCTTTAGAGCTACCAGCCCTCAACAGAACCTTCTTCCATAAATGTGCCCTTTGAACTTTGAGCGCTGGCAGTGCCCCGTGGAGCAGCCTCCCCCTCACATGCAGGGGCAAAGCCAGCCCTGAAGGTGAGCCACGTGCCTCCCTCACCCTAGAAGGCTTGAGTCCCCCCAGCTCAGCACCCTGCTCCCTCAGCACGCGCCCAGCAGCCCCCTCCTTGCTCAGGAACGCCACACACAGCCTCTTGGCAAGTGCAGATTGCTTTCCTCGACCTGTCACAAGGGTTTTGAGTGCCAGCACGCTTCCCCAGCCGCTCAACAACCCCTGGGGGCTGTGTGAGTGTGCAGCTAATGCAAATGCTAACGCAACCAACCACGCTGGAAGGCCCTTTAGCAAGCCATTGTTTGCCTTTGACCTCTGCTCTCCACCATCACCTGCACCACCACCTCAGCCTCAACCAGGCTGCATCCTTCTGCTCCCCCAAACACTGCTCAGGGCAACCAGACGAACACACAGCAGGAACCTGTCCTCTTGGCATTCACTATTAGGAGCTAAATGAACTCCTCGGTACTTTGCAGAGCAGAAGAGGTCGCCTAAGACACATCTCATCAGGGATGCAGCCTTCGCTGCCAGGGAATCTGCAAGCATTCTGAAGGACTCTGCATGCCACCGAGGTGCAAAAAAAGCAGCAGTGGGCCAAAGAGGGCAATAAAACAGAGAGCAGGAGCCATGAGGCTCTGGCACTCTGCCCGCTGTGCTGCGCAGAGCAAAGAAGGCTGGGCAGGGGTGGGATTTGGCACGGGGCAGGAAGCGGGTGACTTGTTGGTCTCAGCCCCTTGGGCTACTTCCAACCCCCTTGAGTCAGCATTCTCCTCTGGGGACGTTCGGCAACCCACCTGCCACGGGGCTGGAGAGATTATCGAGGCTGCAGTCTTTGTCCCAGCCATAATAGAGCCGCTTCCGCACTCTCTCGCTCAGCTGCTGGTGCCTGGGCAGGAACTGCAGGCAGACGGGAGGGAGGGAGGGCTGTGAGAAACGCCCCGAGCCCTCCCCGTACCGAGCTCCCCAGCTCACCCCAGCCCGGCCCAGCGGGGCAGCGGCCCGAGCAGCGGCCCTGGGAAGGCAGGCAGGGTCCGGGTGCGCAGGAGGCATCTCCGGGCCAGGGATTAGGGGAGGAACGAGACCAGGGCGCAACCTCCCGGGCCAGGCATTAAGCCGTGCGGAGGCGCAGAGCTGGGGCCGGGCTGGGCTGGGTCAAGGGCACGGATGGCTAGCCGGGGGACTCACCGTGAACTCCTGGAAGCCGCTGAGAGAGAAGGTGCCCTCCTCGTCCAGCAGGAGCCCGTCCAGCTCCATCCTTCCTTCCTTCCCTTCCTCCCACCCACCGTCCCGCCCCGGGGGCGGAGGCGTGCGGGTGCCGTGCGGGCTGTCGGGGTGCGGGGTGTCGGTGCGGGTGCCGGTCCGAGGTGCGGATGCTGCGCGGGGTGTCGGTGCGGGTGCCGGTCCGAGGTGCGGATGCTGCGCGGGGTGTCTGGCTGGGGGGTGTCGGTGCCGTGCGGGGTGTCGGTGCGGGTGCCGGTGCGATGTGCGGATGCTGTGCGGGGTGTCGGTGC
>WBNH01003745.1:123027-138335 GCA_013401255.1 Urocolius indicus
CGGCTCGGCTCGGCTCGGCTCGGCTCGGCTCGGCGCGGCTCGGCTCGGCTCGGCGCGGCGGACGCTCCCCAGCCCTAGGAAGGAAGGGGGCGGCCGTCGCCTCCGTGCCGCCCGCGTCCCTGCAGCCCCCGCCGCCGAGGGATGCGCGCAGCCGGGCTGTTTTCCTCCTCCGGGCACAAACGGGCCCCTCCCTGAGAGGGGAGAAAGTGGCAAGAGCTCGGGCAGGGTTTGCCCCGCGATAATAAAACGCACCCGCGCGCTATCGACGCGCTTCAGCCGCTCATCGCGGCCACAGGCTGCCTGCCGTGCGGCGTTTCACTGAAGCCCCTTCATCTTTTCTTTTTTCTTTCTGGAGGGTACTGTGGTTTTTTTCCGCTAAATCCGAGGCCCCTCGGTTTGATTTCAAGGATCCCCCCCACCCCGCTCCCCTGCTCTGCCTTCCCCATCTCCTCTGCCTCCGGGGCACGGCAGCAGCCCTGTGAGGAGCCGGGAGGGTCGGTGAGTGAGTGGCAGATGGATGGGGATGGGAAAACATGCTGTTTGTTTGTACAAACAGTGAGTCAGTTTTGCTGGCAAAAATGCTCTCAGCCGGTGCCTTTCCCAGCAGGGGAAAAAAAAAATTCTAAACTGGGCAGGGAAAGAGTTAAATGTTGGTTAGAGATGAAATAGGAAGGGACGGATTCTGGAGTCGGAGAAGGGAAAAAGTATGTGAGTGAACGGCCTTAGATGCTGCTTACACGTTCTGCCCTGTCAGCCGTATGATTACCAGAGGCATATGTGGTAGCTGGGTGCTTAAATGGCTTTGGACTGCTCTCCCAGCTGGAAAAGCCTGACAGCAAAGGTTTTTAGTGGGGGAGGCGTGCAGAGGGATGGCAGGGGTGGGTAGATGATGATAGCTAAGGGAACTGTGCATAAAAAGGTCAAGAACAATAAAGAAGGTCCAGAATATGGGACAGCAGGGAGAGACTTAAATATCACGGAGGGGGAGGAATTATTTACAGTCCCATGGAGGATTCAGCCAGCATCCTTCAGTCCATACGTGAGGCAGAATAGGAGGGAGTTCTTCCAGGGCCGATGTATTAAGCTACAGAATTGTTGTCCCGTTGAGAAAGGGATACAAATGTTGTTGTTTAGGCAGCTATATAGGTCTTGTCAGCCTGTGGGAAGTGTGTGGGTTTTTGTTCTGTGTTGCCCAGCGAGGCAGATCTCACTTGCACGTCCTCTGGCCCTGACTGTGGCTCGGTGGGAATCGCAGCCCTTCCCTGTGCTGTGCGGCGTGATGCTCTCCAACTCCAGTCCCCGTTCGGTGCACTGAGATTAGTTACTGGCAATTACTCTCTGAACAGAGGCAAGGTGAAACAGTGCAGCACCTCTTCCCTTATGGAAAGGAGCGTTTATTAAAGGGTGAGGTGAAGGTGAACGCGTTTCCCCAGCACTTGTTTCTGGAATGACTTAGAAACAACAAGTCTGAGCTGGAGGGAAGTGCAGATACTCTTGCTTGGAGCAAAAGAGGAACGCTGACAGCCACTGCTGGCACCAGCGCTGCCCAGGGACCTTTGCTGTTGAATCTGCATGGAGCAGGAAGATAAAACTCTTTGATGGTGGGATTGCGCAACTGTGTGTGAGTGATATTGTGTATGAGCTGGCATTTGGCTCAAGCAGATGTGTTGGTGAAGGACATGAAAGGTTTTGTGATAGAGTCAAGTGAGCGACTAAGCCGTTGAAGTGCTAGGCTCTGATTAAACGGGGAGAGCTTTGTGACTAAAACTGTGGGCATCTAGAAGCAGGTGCAGGGTGTGTTTTGGTGCTTCCTGTGGGTGACGCTGGGCTGGCTGATGACAAATGGGTCACAAGTTGTCGGGAGACAGGCTGATTCTCAACCAGTCTTCTGCTACAGCAATGTGTGTTTACGTTTACCTAGAGCCTTCACCTTGAGGATTCGGAGGGACTTGTACTAGTGCAAGGGAACATTAGCCTTGTTTTACGACCAGAGGAGGAGCTTAGGAGCAGGAGAGGAGAGCTCTGGGAGATGGCAGGTAGTCAGCTGCCTGGTGGTGGGCAATGGCTCCGTTTGAGAAGGTGCTGTGCCAGGGGTGGGTGGCTGCTGAGTGCAACGCTTGCTGCAGTGGACGGTGGTAGTCTGATGTTTCTGCTCTGCTGTCCACTGAGCCCCGCGTGAGGTTGGTGATGGGACTCGATGATCTTAAAGGGTGCTTTCCTACTGTAATGATTCTGTGATTCCACCTGTGTGCTCATTGAGAGCAGGAACTTGCTGCCTTTTTCCAGCCTAACAGTTTCTCCTTTGATTTCCAGGTTATTTTCCTCCACCTCCCTGAGACCCCTCTTTCTCCTCAGCATGTCCCTTCTTGGCATCCTCTTGCTGGAGAGGTGGAAGCCCAGGTTCCTGTTTGATTTCTCAGGTATGTGATGAGTAGCGCTGTAGCTAGTGACGCAGTTCTAGTATTACCAGCTGCTGGGCCATAGCCACAGGCAGTCCTTTGCTGCTGGACCTTTCATGGAAGCCCTGTTCCTACCGCAGGCTTTGGTATGGACGCTGCCCCTCACCTGTTTGTGTCAGAGTATTAATACGTATCCTAATGCTATGGGCCTGGGGAGAATTGCTCCCAGTGCCGAGAAGCTCGTTTTGGGAGTGAGTAAGGGGGCCCAGCTAGCTTGTGAGGGAAGCAGGTGACAGGATGATGCAGTGTTTCTGCTATGTCCTTTCTGTCCTGCAAATGTCATGGTGCACAGATCGTTCTGGGTCTGAGCACATACGGCCGGCTGAGCTGGGGGAAGGAAATGGAAGGGTTGAAGTGTATTGATTTTAGTTAAGTGCAGCACGGGATTATGCCCTGAAAGAGGCAGAGCAGATGAGAGCCACTTCTTGTGGCAGGCAGCAGAGTTGAGTGATGAGGTCTGACAGCAGGGACAGTCAGTGCATTGTACTGTACTCCACAACATCTGATCTCCAGCTAGTCGGAGAGTCTGGTGGCTTGGCTTATCTTTACCATTGATTGAAGGGTCTTTGCCAACATTAGACACAAAAGCAAGGAAAGGAATAACCTCCTCAGGATGATGGGTGTGGGTTGGCTGCTGTCTGCTTTGAGTGCCTCCTCCAGCGCAATTTCTTAAACGTCTGTACCCAGACCTGGCTCCTGCATCTACTGCTGCTGTTTAAAGGCAGCTTGGGGCCCTCCATCCGTGCCCTCCCTATTCCAGGGAGGGTTCCTGAATGAAAGCCCCTATATATGTTTGTTTGTAAGGTGCCCTTTACTTGACCTAAGAGGGTGCTGACTTAAAGGGTGCTTTCACAGAAATCTTGATAAGATTAGATATGTTTCAGCTGTAGTTCTGAAACTGTTTGCTTTGTGTGGTTCAGGTAACTAGGCAGCCAAACTGGACTGGCCAATTTAATTTCCTGCTTATTCACACTGGATTTTTAAGGGAATAGTTTAAAGCCAACCCAAAACATCTCACTTGAAACATGTCCAGAAATGCAAAAGCCCTGTGTCCAGTACAGAATGGTGTCATTGAGGCAGGTGGAAGTAGAATTGCTTCAGCCTGTAAAGGGTTGGTTTGTCACAGAATAAATAGGAAATCCATACTGGAATAAGTTTGTATGATGCAGAGCAGTGAGGAATGAAAAGAGAAAAACAGACAAAACAACACAGCAGGCATTAGGCTCATCGTGTGTTATCAGCTCTGCGAGGAGTTGGTGCACATCCTACTGAGCCACTCCTCGGTGCTGTTTGTCTCCATATTTCACTCCTTGCTGCTTTCCTTCTGCTGATGGCAAATAACAGGGACACCTTTCTAATGTGCCTGGTTAGGTCACAGCCCTGGTTTCGACACGGTCCACTGGACCATATTTCCTCAGCCTCCGCAAGGGAGGAGCGGTGCTCTGTGTTCAGAGGGGCCTCCTGTTGAATTGGCACTGCTGAATACTTAGGGGTTCTTGTGTGGCTCTCGCTTCCCGCTGGAGCAGAGCTGTAGCTTTGTGGCTTTTCTCCTCAGTGCTTCCTGTAAGCCTTTCCAGGAGCTTTTGGAAGTAGGTCAGTACCACACCTCCAAGAGTCGGCACGTCTGTACACAAACCGCAGCTTGTGGCAGCTTTGTGTGTCTCGGGTGACTGCCTATAACATCACTGCTGAAGGAATGTGAAAGCCCCAGCGTGTGTGTTTTGCTGTTACTCACACTCTGTGATCCGGGACGCGCTCACAACAGCGAGATGCACGACCTTTTTAGGTGCTGTCAGGAGGGACTGCATATTTTTAGTTGCCACGCAGGGTATTTTCTCCATGTGTAACCAGCTCTGCTTGGGATTCCACTTAAGTATTGTTTAAGGGCTTAGGAAGCACTTCCACTTTCTCCTGAAACAGGTATCAAGTAGGGATGTTTTTTTGTAGCCTGGTTGTTTGGCAGCTGTGTTTTGGGCAGTGTAGGAGAGTGGGAAGAACCCTAGCAAAGGCTGCATTGTGACTTGTCATCATACGCCTTAAAAAGGGCCCCTGCTTTCTAGCTGAGGTTTACACACAGATGAAGAATGCCTCTTGGGGAAGTGTTGAAAACCTGTAAGAGCCAAGGAATCCATCAGTAATAATTTGTCAGTAGCAACGTGTAACCTAAACTCTTCTGTGGCTGACTGGTCTCTCAGAAGGGTCTGGTCTGTGTCAAGTGGTTTGTATTAATCCACAATCCGGCCTGAAACGCCAACAGCAAGATTTCAGCCAGTTATTGATGATCTGGGACCAGCCATGGGTGTCCTGGTGCCTGGCTTAGATGCACTGGTGCTAAACACTATTGCAGCACAGGCTGGAGGGAAGCTGTGCCCAAGGGAACATGCCCTGTTAGTAGCGCTGTATGTTTTTTGTGGCTGGGTTGTTCCTCCAATTGGTGCAAGACTCCGGTGCTTTGGGGTGGTCATCAGGCTGACTACTACAGGAAGTAAGATACTGTCAGTTTTCCACATGGCTTGTGTTTTGCCAGATAGCTGAAATCATGTGAACACTCGGCAGCCCACTGCAATGTTCTGCAGCTCCCCTAAGTGTCTCTGAAACCTTCAGAAGCCACGGAGCAGAGCTGTTTCACTCCCTCTGCTGGCATATTTTGGATGGCTTGGGTTACTGCAGCCAGTTGGAGAGGACTGTGGTGCCTGTGCCCCCTTGTTTACTGTGCTGCTAGCACATCTGACCAGGAAAGCAGCCCAGCGTTTGGTAGCTAGTGCAACCAGTACAGGCAGCCATCACAGGCAAGCCAGTGCCAAATGTAATCTGTTTTGGTCGTTTAGTGCAGATAATAGACGAGGCTTTGAGATCTGGCAGGATTTCTGCATGCTGTGATGAAGCAGCTTTAGGTCCTTGAGCACGATAACCAAACGCAATGATGGGGTGGCCACGTGAGTGAAGTGGCCGCCACGTCGGGGTGGAGCTGCACCCGCCATACTCCCTTTGCACCCCGAGCTCCCTTTGCGAGTGCCACTTGCCGGCTGCCCCAGCCGCTGTGCCCATCAGCCGTGGGCCGCCCAGCCTGTGAGCAGCCGGCCCCTCTTGTCAGACCCCACGACTGGAAATCTGGGTCACGCTCTCAAAGAATGGCCTCCTCCCCCAGGCCAAGGGCCTCCCGCTCCCCCGCGCGCTGCCAGCCGGCTGCTGCGGTGCCCGCGGCGGTAGAAGGGTTCCGACAGGCTCGGCGTGGTGTCCCGTGCCTTGGGAGAACGGTGGCAATTCAGCTGCCAGAGGCCGCTCTCTTCTGCAGCTTGGACAGGGCTCTGGGGTCTCGCCGGGTGCTGGCAGTGACGGGTGTGCGCCTCTTCCCTGCGTTTCCCTCGTTGGCACTCTTAGGCTTTGCGCCCGCCTGATGACTCCAGGCAGGATTCAAACCCCTTTTTTGCTCACGTTGCATTTTTTCAGCCCATTTCTAACAATTGGCCTGGACTTTGAACACAAACTCTTGCTTTATTTCAGTCCTGTTTGCATGATGACGTGCATGCAGTGCTGGGCATAGTGTCCTCCTGATTTTTAGAATCTCTTGTTGGTCTAAGATGTGTCTGTCTTTACCAGCTTTAGGACAGGAGGTTGATGGGTAGAGGAGGGTGGACCTGAAGGAGCCTTCCCAGTGTGATTAGGGCCTTATTAAACACAGGAGACTCATAAAGACTCTGTGGCTGGAAGAGCTTTGGTTGAGCCCTGTCGTGGTTGAAGTGCAGCCAGCAGCTAAGCGCCACGCAGCCACTTGCTCACTCACCCCCAGTGGGACAGGGGAGAGAATCAGAAGTGAAAAACTCATGGGTTGCGATTAAGAAAGTTCAACAGGCCAAATCAAAAGCCAGATTTAAGCAAAGCACAAGAGGGAATTCACTCCCTTTCTTCCACTCAGCAGGAAGGTGCTCAGCCATCCCAAAAAGCAGGGAAAGCAGGGCTCCAGCACGCCTGATGCTTACCTGGGGAAAACAAATGCCATCACTCTGAACATCTGCTTCCTCCCTTCCCCTCCAGCTTTATGTGCTGAATGTGTCCCTTTGGCTAGTTGAGGTCAGCTGTCCCAGCTGTGTTCCCTTACAGCTGCTTGTGCACCACCAGCCTCCTCTGGCAGGGCAGGGTGAGAAGCTGAAAAGCCCTTGACTTTGCGTAAGTGCTGCTCAGCAACAACTAAAACATCAGTGAGTTATCAACATTATTCTCATCAAAAATCCAAAACACAGCACTATACCATATACTAGGAAAAACATTCACTCGGTCCTGGGCCAACACCAGGACACCTGTACATCCTCAAATGCTCATCAGCCAGCCAGGGCACCCAAATCCACAGGCAACCAGGTTCAGGAGTTCCAGCTATCACAGAAAGAGTTCAGTTTCTTTTCCTCTAAAGGCAGAGCATACTCATGTGACCTCTGCCATTGAAACACTGCTCATCCCTTCAGCACTGCTTGCATTAAGTCCCTGTTTGATCATCACTGTGTTGGGTGCAGAGAGGAACGGGAGAAGCTTTCTCGTGCTCTTATCTAGGCTGCCTGACCTTAGGAGTGTAGTTATATCTGTGCCTGGCACAAAGGGCTGTCAGGGGACATAAAAGAGCCCTAAAATTAGACAATTGTACACAAGATTGCTATTTGCTACTTAATTCCATGGGAAAGGATAGAGACAGCTGGGATAGCTCTGGTATTTGTACACAGCATCCTGCCAGGGACTGTGGGCTGGGCAGTGGGAAATGCAGCTCAGACCCGCTGTTGTAGTGCCACGTTGAGCTCCGAGGTGGGAGCTGAGGCTTTGCCCAGCTCAGGGACCGTGCTGGCAGCCCTCTGTGACTGACAAGGGCCAGGCAGCTGCCCTGGGGATGGCACTGCCATCCCAGCTGTGTGATCGCTGCAGAGAAGCCCTCGTGCTAGCTGCTGGGTTCACCTCAGATACCTGTTTGTCAACGCAGGTTGCAAGGATGCTGGGACACCCTGAGACCAGTGTTCTGGCTGCTCTGAGTCTCCAGGCACGCTTCACTGAAGCCTGCACAGCTCAGACTCCAAGCTAGTGATTCCTTCTTGCGTGAGAGCACAAAGAAGGTCCCCAGGGTGCCTCCCTAGCTCAGGATGATACATCTCCAGCTCTGCTTTGTTCAAGTGGTAAAAATGTCAGGTTGTATTTTTCACTTGGCTGACTAATCTGCCGTGTTCTCTCTACAGCACAGCCGTCGGAGGAGCCGGGAGGGGAGAGGTAAGCTCGCTGATGAGTTCCTTGGTGAGAGGGGGTAAAGTGGGGAAGCCTTAATTTAGTGTGGTTGTTCTCACCTGCCCTTTTTGCTGTTGTCAGTAGACTGCATGGCTCCTGCTGGGAAACACTGGTAACGGTTTCTCCTGCACTGGGAGCTGCTTATCAGCTTGGGAGCTACGGTTTGAGGCTGAGGATAGCTCATATTCTTTCAGTTAGCAATAAAGCTCAAGTGCTTCTGATGTTAGGCACTCTCTGGTTTCTTCCCTGGATGTGTCCTGGACTATTTTAAGAATCCTCCAGAGAGAAGGAAATCCCTGAGACTTAACTTTTGCAGGCTGTACGTGCTGCCTATGCTGATATAGATTGCACGTAGCCATAGCTAGAGGTCTGAGCACTCCACTCTGGCTACCTCAGACTTGTGGTGACAGAGGAGGCCACTTAACTAGTTCCACCTCCAGCACTTCTGTCTGCGTGGCTTTGAGTGAACTGCTTTGCATCATGGGTCTGTGACATGGGGATGCTGTGGCGTGGTGTCTGCTGCTGCTGCTTGGCTCAGGTGTCTCTTGTCTCTCTTCCTGATCAAATAAAAAAGAACCTCCAAATCAAGCGCCTTCCATAGTTCATTTGAAGATGCAATTGGTGTTGTCAAGCCTTTGGCAGGGATCTCTGCTTCCCACTGCAGTTACTCCCTCCCCCCCTACCAAAACAGACCGTGTTCAAAGATTGTCTTCTTGCTCTTATCTGTCTCTAGTGAGGGGGTGACTTCAGGGGCACAACCTCACCTGCTCAGTGTCCCTGAGCTGTGCCACTGTCTGGCAGAGAGCTGGGTCACCTTCAGGCTGTACCTGCAGGAACTGCTACAGTACAAGAGGCAAAATCCTGCCAAGGTAAGCTGGAGATACCTACTCTTCTGTGCAGGGGCTTTTCTTTCCATAACTAGCAGCCTAGGAGATGGAGGAATGTCAAATCAGTACTTTCACAATTGCTGTCCCTGTTTAACATTTGCTGTTCATTCCTTTCAGACTGTATGCCCTGGGAAGCTTAAATAACGAGTAACTGGCTTCCAGTTTTAATAAACTGGAGCTGAGCTGAACCCTTTCTGAGAATGGCTAGCTATACTCTAGTTTTATTTCTCAGTGTGCAAAGGAAGCGCTTAGGAAGAGTGGGGAGAAAAAAGGAGAGCCTGAAGTCTCTGCCCCGTTCACTGGCTCTACTCTTAAAGTAGTCCTACCTGTTTTCCTAGCCAAGATTGTAGCTAGACAAGTCCAAATGCTGCAGTGTTTCTGAGTGCATAGAAACTTGTCATTAACCACGTCCTGATAGCTGTGACATGTTGTTTGGAAAGGGTCTGTAGACAGGAGTTGCCCCAGCATCACAAAAAATAGGCCAGACCAGCCTCTGGCATTGTGTCAGTCTTGCTGGGGTCCAGTGTGCCCAAAGGAGTGGGTTTGTGTCGCTGCTGATTGCTCCCCTGCTGTTAAAACACTGTCCCAAGGACAGGGAGCAGGAGAGTGGGACCAAGATGGCCAGAAAGCCTGACTTTGTGGGGAGCAAAGCCCTCAGATGGGCACAGCTTGTGCGGCCCCTTTCCCTTCTGAGTGCAACTCTTCATTGCTGGATTTAGTCAACTTTGTTTTGCAGGGTGTCTGTTCTCACTTCTCCCCCTCCCCAGGAGAATGCAGCACAAGCTATCAAGGCTGCACCATTGTGCTTCCACTTTTTTCCAGAGGAGGAAGGTCCGGGTCTGGTAGGACCATGGGTTTTGCCATTGCTTCTGCCTGCTGGCTTATGGCATAGCAGTGGCACAGCCTCTGGTGACTCCCAGCACCTTCCTGTCTCTGTCGGGACAGTACGGACTTCTCTTCAAGTGCTGAGCTCTGCAGGAGAGCTGTACTCTAAAATGACAATTTGCAGTATCCCATCCTGCCCTCAGGGACTATCGTTTGCTTCAGAGAACTGTCCAATAAAGCAGTGGTTGGTTTTACTGGGGTGCTGGGTTGTCTCGGTCTTCCTGCGCTTGAACGTCTAATGCTTATGGCTTAACCCAACCGAGCTGAGTTGTGAGTGTCCTCGGTGCAGAGCTGGGGTACTGACTTCGGTAGGAGCATCCCTCCTTTTGCTCTAACTGGGTTTCCTGCACTGGTTGCATAGATGTGTCTCTGCCTCTCGTCACGTCTGTTTGTTCCTCTCTCTTCCTTCAGTTCTGCATGAGTGTCTGCTCAGGCTGCCTGATTCTGGCTGTAGTTGGACACTATGTTCCAGGCATAATGATCTCCTACATCATTTGTGAGTATAAGCAGCTCTCTTGTCAGAAATAAGCTGAAACGTCACCTAACCGTGCTGTTGATAGGCTGGGAGAGGCACGTGTGCGGTTTGCTTGAGGGGAGCCGTTGGTGGGTGATGAAGCCGTGCGGGCAGCGTGCTGCGGGCAGGCTGGCACCGCAGTGCGTGCCGGCCGTACAGCAGCGCAGCAGCAGAGGGAGCCGGCGCCCAAACAAGCGCTGTCCTCGCCTGCCCACGGCTGGGGCTGTGCCGGGGGAGCTGCAGGGAAGCAGAAAGCTGCAGGCTCTCAGTTCCTACCGAGGCAAAGCCATGTGGAGAGAGTTGTTAAAGAAGCTGCACGCATAGTAAATAAGACCTTTTCCACTGCATCGTGAGTCCCTGCTAGCTCTGGAGACTGTTCAGGGTCTCTGCTGCTGGTGCATCTATGTGCGAGCTCTGTGCTGCTGCCCTTATACAAGTTTGGATGACTTTTAGTTTCAATAACCTCATTCCAAGCCTCTGTTGCATATTTGGGGTGGGATGCTGAAGAAGAGGGCTCGTGCTTCATCTTAACATAGATCCATATCCTAAGAGAGAGCTGTTAGGGAAACCTGGTTAGTCGAGACTGGACAAGAACAGCCAGAGCTGAGGATTTTAGGCAGTCAGGTGGGAAAGCAGCCGGCACTGAGCTGCTTTTGTCTCGCTGCACACTGCCCTGGGATGCCCCGTGGAGGGCTGTGTTGTGCCTGGTGTGTCTCTCACACTCCCCTCACCCTGTGTCCGCAGTGCTCAGCATTCTGCTCTGGCCTCTGGTGGTCTACCACGAGCTGATCCAAAGGATGTACACGCGTTTGGAGCCTGTCCTGATGAAACTGGACTACAGTATGAAGGCAGAGACGCTGCACCACAAGCATGAGAAGAAGAGTAAGGACCCACCTTCTCTCATAACTTTTTCTGGTGCTGTACCTACAGGTTGCAAGCCTGGGAAAGGAACGAGGGGAGAGCAGGTCTGATGGCCCTGTGTGCTGAAAGGCTGCAGTGGAGAGGAGGAAACAGACTGAAACTTGAGGGTTATGGGGAGAGCAACTCAGCAGGTGATGCTGGGAACTGCAAATAAGAGCAACAGATCACAGTTGTCTCTGGGATCCTTGGGCTTCCAGGAAACCTGTGTGGTTTCACTGGGTGGTAGAAGCAGGGGGAAAGTGATGTGTAAAGGCATAACGTTCCTTCAGTCTCACACAAAGCCTTTCTTCTCTTTCTCTTAGAGCGACAAGGGAAGAGTGAGCCTGCAGCGGGTGATGAGCCAACAGCTGAGACGGAGAGCGAGAGTGAGGCAGAGCTGTCGGGCTTCTCCCCAGTGGTAAGAGTACAGAGAGCTGAGCAGGAGCCAGTCCCTGCAGCCTGGTCCATAGCAGCCTGAGAGGCAAGGGGTGGGCTGAGTGTAGCTGCCTTGATAACAAGCAGCAGAGCAACAAGTCACATATTTGCAGAATCCTAAGGGGAGAAGGGTATTTGCCTGTTGAAGGTTGTTGTCACCAGGCTGAGTATTGAGGGTGCAGTGGCTCAGGGCTGGCAGTGCAGTGGCAGGCCAGGGTGAACCATGCTCCAGCCTCCTGCTGACCTCCACATTTGCTTTGGTGGTTATGCTTCATGCTAGGAGAATGTGAGTGTCTCCTAAAGAAATGAACTCTCCTGCTGTACTCTGCAGAGATTCCTCACCACTGAAAAAGGGAAATGAGCAGCACTAGCAGCACAGCTCCTGGCTCTCAGTCAGGCCACAGAAGTGGGCCAAGTGTCTTCCTTCATGGGAGCAGGGGGGCTGTAGCTGCAGTGTGAGGAGGGAAGCTTCAGCTTCCAAATGATGCAAATACTTGTACCGCTGCTACTTCACCAGGCTCAATGTGAATGCAGAAGGGAAGGGTGGTTCTGCTACTCAGTGATCCCAGGAGAGGGAGAAGGAGCAAAGCCTTCTGAGACTCCTACAGGGTGCTTGCAGTTTGTGCTGGCTCTTTCAGGTTCCTCACTGAGTGCAGGCAGAGCTTCAGGCAGTAAGTGATTGCAGAAGGGACAGTGAGCTGAGACCATCCTTCCCTGCTGTGCAATGGGTACTTTGCCCAGCCCTTCCTGCCCTCACACTGGCCCTCCAGCAAGGACTTCTGCCTGGCAGCTCTGGTTTGTGCAGAGTTGTCCGTAGGCAGCACTGGTACTCCCAACACTCAGCAATTTGTCCCTCTGCCTTCATCCCATGCAGGTGGATGTGAAGAAGACTGCCCTGGCACTGTCCATCACAGATTCTGAGCTCTCTGATGAGGAGGCTTCCATCCTGGAGAGCGGGGGCTTTTCTGTCTCAAGGGCTACCACCCCACAGCTGACGGACGTTTCGGAAGGTATGTCATGGGACACCTCGCTGCCTTCCTCACCTGTGGTGTTCCGTCCCAAAACAACTGACCCTCTGAATGGGAGGACAGGGGAGAGCGTAGAAAGGAGAATAACAGCACAGCATGCCCTGGCTTCGTGGCTGATGATGAGCTGGTCCTGGGTGAACCATCTGCCTCTGGTTACTGCCTCACAAGGTATTGCTCCTTTGTGAGAGGGAGAGAGGCCACCCACGGAGTCCCACAGAAATGATTGCCTGGTGTAGTCCCACACCATGTGTGATGCTGGGTGACGCAGGTCGGACACCTCAGCCCGCTCTGTCCGGCTCACAGGCTCAGAGAAGGGCTGGTTAGTAGTTAGGAACATGAAGGTAACCCCACTCGGATGTGGTCACTGGGGCACCTGGGAAGGAACGGGCAGGTGACGTGGTGGCAGCACAGCTTCCCTGAGCCTGTGGGTTCTGGTGAAGGGCTCTAGGTGCAGAGAGCGTGAGCCGGGGCAAGAAGTCCTCTCTGAGCAGAGAGCATACAGAAAAGGGACGCTCCACGTGCCACTGGGAGAAGGGAGTAACAGCGGCCCCCTCCATGCTGTGCTCCCAGAGCTGGGAGGACGGCCACAAGTGAGCCCTTGTGGGGAGCAGGGGGAGGCGAGGGGTACCCGCGCCTTACCGCCGGTGCCTTTCAGACCTGGATCAGCAGAGCCTGCACAGCGAGCCGGAGGAGTCGTTTTCCAAAGACCTGGCAGAGTTTCCCTCCGTGGAAGAATATCATTCCAGAGACCTGGGACCACAGAGCGAGGAAGACGCGTTCGGGGTGCCTCTGGGCCCGGAGCTCGCCCACGCTGCCCGCGAGCTGGACTCGGCAGAGAAGGAGGCGGCGGACTCGGGGCTCGCCATCCTGCGCCTCGCCTCGCCTCTCCACTTTGTAAATACGCACTTCAACGGGAGCGGGCAAGCGGCAGGGCGCGACGCAGAGCCAGGGACTGTCCCCGCCCCGGGCCTGGGCGCCTGCATCGACACGCTGAGCGAGGAGATCGTCACCACCGCCATCACCACGGCGGTGCAGAACACCCTCTGTGCCCTGCTGCGCTCCTCGGAGGCCGGCGAGGGGCCCTCTCTCTCTGAGTTCCTCCCCACCGAGCCCGAAGAGAAACTGAGCTTCCAGGCGCAGCTGTCGGAGAGCGAAGCGGTGGAGACGGAGGCAGTGGCGGCTTCGCCAGAGGACGAGGAGGAAGCGGATGACTTTGAGCTGCTGGATCAGGGGGAGCTGGAGCAAATGGATGTAGAGCTGGGGCTCGGAGAGGAGCAGGAGACACGGGAGCCTCCCGCCGCTCCCGCTCTTGCTGAGCTGCCAAAGCAAGGAGACGAGGAGGAGGAGGAGGCGGTGATGACAGCAGCATCGATGTCTTAGGTCTCCTCCGTGCACCCCCTTTTCCTCCATCGCCACTGGAAAGAAGGACGGACTCCCGCGGCGAACGTGCAGCGGGTTGTTAGATGTTTGTGTTGACTGGGATGGAAACGCGTCAGTGTTCATGTGCTGTGTCTGGAGTAACGAATCCTTTCCACCCTCCTAGAGCCGCTGCGGGAGGCGGCCCTGCCCCGCGGCTGGGGAGGAGCCGGCGCCCGGGAGCTTTAGCCACCATCCCGACACCGACCCCCAGCAAACGCTTCCTAGTGATGGTGCGGTATTTTGGTCTGTCTTCTGTTTGTCTCTCGTTTTGCACGCCCAGTACCGAGCTAGCTGTAGCTGCTGCTAATACCCACATCCCCAGTAGGACATATGCAATCTTTATTTTATTGGGTTTTTAAATGGCTCAAAGTGTAAATAGTTTTAACTTTCCTTGGTTTCGTNCAGGGGCGAGGGGAGGGCAGGGGGTCTGGGGAGGGAGGGGAGGGTGGCACCAAGGGGACAAGAGCAGGTGGGTGCTGTGCGACAGAGAGACCCCTTCTGCGAGCTGTGACCGTCTCCCACATCGCCGCTGGAACAGGGTGTCAGTCAGTACCTGTCTTTCTCCTTGTCTGGCTCGAGTTCTGCTGTTGGGTGGCAGTGCAGTTGTTTTTGCAATCAATGAAACGTTCTCCTGTCCATGACCGTTACTCGTTCCTTCCTGCTGCGGCCTCCCCCAGGCCTCTCGCCGTCCCTGCTGACCCTGCTAGCACCCCTTCCCTTCCTGCTCGGCTTACCGAGGTCATGGGGGAACACGAGCGTCTCTTACAAGGAGAGGCTGTGAGACCTGAGGCTGCTTTAGCCTAGAAAAGAGAAGACTGTGGAGGGGTCTCATTAACACTTACAAGTAACCTAAGGTGTAGATGTCAGGAGGATGGGGTGACACTTTCTTCTGTAGTGCCCAGCGACAGGACACGGGGAAAGGGGCATAAGCTGGAAACACAAGAAGTTCCATTTAAACACAAGGAAAAACTTATTTGATGTGGAGGCGGGGGAGCCCTGGCACAGGCTGCCCAGGGAGGGGATGGAGGCTGCTTCTCTGGAGGGTTCCAAACCCGCCTGGACACGTTCCCGTGTGACCCGATGGAGGGGAGCCTGCTTTGGCAGGGGAGTGGGCTGGATGATCCCTGGAGGTCCCTTCCAACCGTGGCACCTAAAGCGTGTGGATGGAGACGGGAGCGCTGTGACCCAGCGGAGGGTCAGCCGTGGTTTGTGTGTGTGTGTGTGTTTGGAGGAGATGGAGGCCGGGAAGCCCCGGCTTGGGNAGTGGGCTGGATGATCCCTGGAGGTCCCTTCCAACCACAGCCACTGGCACTGTCGTGTGGATGGAGACGGGAGCGCTGTGACCCAGCGGAGGGTCAGCCGTGGTTTGTGTGTGTGTGTGTGTTTGGAGGAGATGGAGGCCGGGAAGCCCCGGCTTGGGGCGGGTGCCGCTGCGGCTGTCGCTCCCTGCCGCCCGTGCCCCGGGCTTTGCCCCGCGCCTGTCGGTGCCGCTGTGGGGACGCGGCCGGGCCCGGGCCCGCCC
>WBNH01003746.1:0-53920 GCA_013401255.1 Urocolius indicus
TGCCTGCAACGGCAACAGATTGTGAATATCAACAATGACTTATTATCTTGAACAAATTTAAAAGGAAGGCTAATATGATTTCTTATAACAAAACTCCCGTGACAGCTGATCCTTAAAATTGATTACACTGCTGTATGCTCTCAAGCAGACTTACTTTTCATAGAGTGAATGAGGAACAAGATTAACAAACATCTTTGTAGTGATTGAGGACTGACTTTCTTTGGTTTGCAGCACTTGGAATAAAAGAATGTTGCCTACTGAACTGAAACTATTTATCACTGAGAAATACAGAGCAAGCATTACAGCCCTGTCACTCCCAGAAGAGTTAACATAGGAACCACAACCTACAGTGTGCAAAAGGAGTTTTTAGACTCCACTAAAACAAGAAAACAATAATAAAAATAACCATTCTTCATGGAAAAATGTTCCACTCAAAGATACAAACAGTTCTACTTTCTGTTGGATCTTATCTGTATAATTTGGACACATCCATGTTCAAAAGGAAAGCTCGAAGGTAAAAGCACTGTAATCTACCTTCTAAGCAGAGCTCCATAGTATCTGAGCTCAATACACATAAACTGAGAAGTATAAGGTCTTTCTGTAATGAAAAAACTCCCATCTCCTGACTCCACCACCCTGAGATCTAAAAAAATGTCTATCCCTGAAGAATAAGTGCTAGAGAACAGTAAGATAAGTTTTAACACTTTTTAACTTCAGTTTATGTATTGGTGATTTTATTAAACGGAACAATCATGGTATCATAGATTTAGTAAAATTCAGTGTTTAAAAAAATTATTTCAAATGGTTTGTGAAGACATCAAGGCTGTATAGAGAAAGGACCCAAGGATGTTAAAGGAGACCATCTACTGATCTTTCGTTTTGGTCTTTGCAATTTTTTATATTAAATGTGATGACTTGCATTAGTAATACTCACCACTTGGGTCTTCAGCATTTTCATTGCCAGGTTTTTCTAGTCTAATCCATGTTGTGCTGGCCAGATATGCTGGTATATGATTACTGTTCTGGTGATTCACTTTAATTCATTAAAGTTATTAATATTTTTAAGATCAAATCCAGGCTACTAAGAGCTATCTGTGCTCTTAGAATTCTACACTCTGTTAGGCAGACTATGTTTTGACTCATCTGCTCTTTGCAAGACCAACATGTCTTTAGATTTGCTTAAAAAAAACCCAAACAAAATTTAATCTTCTATTCTTGACACAAACAGGATGAAAAATAATGAAACAAGTTTTTTCTTTATGCACATGGAAAATGCTTTCAAAATTAGAAGTTAGGTGCATACAAGTTTAAATACATGCTTACTTTACTTTGTTTAGAGAGGACAGAGATGGTAGCATGGTACAAGGTTTTACAGACTTGAGAGGGTTACCCCACAAGACAAGCCAGGCATATCTTGTGTGAATCATCACAAATAAAATACTTCTTATGTCTTCTACCAATCTATGCCATTGCATGGACTCAGTGTAATTACAGAAGCAGAATTTGGGAAATACATCATGATAGGAATAAAATCACCTCTGGTATAATTTTTCAGTTCTCAGCTTTACAGACAGAGTCCTGTAGCATCATGATGTCTCCCTGTGAAACAAATACAGAACAGATCCACTGATATAAATTTTAAGTCCTTTTAAACATTTTTAAACAAGTGTCTTAAAAAATGTTGCCTATCTATGCAACAACTAGAAGGATGGCAACCTGTCTTGTTAATGGCAAGGCACATCTGCTTTTATGTTTGACTAATCATGTGATGTTAGACTAATTCTTCACTGATCTTAAACTGAATCTTATAGCATCTATGTGTATGAGATCTGTGTAGTTTCTTTGGGAAATTCTATATTTACATTCAGTGAAGATGTGCTATGAAATTATGTGTGTTAGGTGGTGCAACCAGGGGTTCACATGATGATCTGGTGTATATATGTGAGGGAGCTGCTTCCCAGATGACACAGAAAGAGTGATGATCAGTCACCCACAACTGACCAAAAGAAAATCTTGCTTTCTTTCCCTGGGCTGACTTGACCCAGCACTTACAGCTGTTGCATAATTAACAGTGGCTTGCTGAAATGTGGCCCATCTAAGGTACCTAACATGTTTTTCCTGTATCTGACACTGCATATCCAAATTAAATCACATTGAAAACTGTTTACTTTTAGGTAGGTACCCCGTAAGTGTCAGAAATCAAGTAGGTTGGAATTTGCTCTGAGTAGGTTACTTATTTTAATCACATTCTTGTTTTTTGTCTTTAAATGCGTATGAAAAAAAAACCCAGGCTGAAGTCTCATAATTGATCCACTGCCTTTGTTTCTACATTATTCAGGCCAACTTACTGCAAAAAGATGTAATTTTGAAAATCCCCACTGTTCCCCAAATGTACCACAATCTATTTGGAGTACTTGAACTTCATCTCACAAATATGTACAATTATTTTAGCAAGAATGACTTTTAATGCTAAATAATGGATCACTGAGTTAATCAGATAAAAAGTGAAGAATAAACACACATATTTACATACATTTGTTTCATTGATAGAAAAAAGCACCCACTGTAAGTAAAAACACCTAAAATGTGGATTATTTTAAGATTCCAATTTAAGATTCTGGAGAAATCTATAAAAAAAAAAACCCCTTCAATAGTATCATCCAATGCTTTTATGCTTGGCTATGAATTGTGACATTGCAGAGATCATGCACAGCCCTATAAATAAATAGATCCTTTTAAGTGTCCAATTAGTAAGCACACTCTACAAAAATTTAAACTAAAACAAGATGATAAATGCAATAATAATTTCTTTGATTAAGCAGTGTAGCAATATTTATGTCTTTGCTACAAAGAGAGAAAAGATTAATTTCCCTCCACGTGCCTGGTTTACAAGCAGTTAGTGGCCTCTGTTTGAGAAAACAAATTAACAATCACTCTGGATTTTGTGAACATTCAGAAGGAACTAAGAAAATTAACAGCAGCAGCAGTATGGATATGTGCATATGCACACACATCCAGCTAGAAGATCTTTTCATTAGTCAGCAGTGGCTCAGGACTTGAGTACACCAAGTGGAAATATTACTGAAAGACAGTAGCAAGAGCGTAGCTGAGAGAGAAGTAACATGGCATACTGCACAAGAAAATTACATTATTATCCAAAAGTAGATTGGTTTACTTGCTTAGTACTCACAAACTCTATCCCTTGATAATCATCTTCACACTCAGTTGCACTTCATAGCTTGTTTACCATGTTGCACTGATGTTTACTCCTTAAGTTTATTTGATGTTGTCCATTTGAAAACATTATCATTTAAATTAGTTCCTGTGAATAATGAGCATATGTTTCTTGTGTGTTCCATTGGAACAAGGAAATGAAAATGTTTTAGGTTAACATCTTCCTTTTTGATCAAGTTTAAGCATCTTGGGAAATAGAGAACAGATGACAAAGATTTATTCTGACAGGAAAATTCAAAGGAATGAACATACTACATTATAGAAATTTTAAAGCCTATTCAGATGTCGTAATTCATGACTTATGCGGTAACAGGAAGAAACTAGAACTCAAAAAGTTCAATCTAAGCATAAGAAAAAAGTGATTCACTATGAGGGATGAGGGAGCCCTGGCACAAGCTGCCCAGAGAGGTGGTGAGGAAGTTTTCAAAACCCTCGTGGACCTATTCTTATATGACCTGATGTAGGTGAACCTGCTTGGGCAGTGGAGTTGGAGAAGATGATCTCTAAAGGTCCCTTTCAACCCCTACCTTTCTGTGATTCTGTGATACTACAACTTTTTCAGGAGACCTATACCTAATATGAGGGATCTAAAAAACCCTAATCGCTTAACTGATAGAGACGCAGAGGAAATACTGAGTGTCAGCTTACTTGCTATCATATCTGGACTATAAATGTGGAAGCACTGAAACACCAAAGAAAAGATCTGTGCAACAAAATACAGAAAAGGCATAACAATAACACAACATTTGAGGAGCAATCAGTAGTGGGTCTCCAAAATTGTTTCCATTATACCTCTTAAATTCAAAGGAGAAGTTTTCAGTTTTTCAGAAGGTGTGTCAGTCCAGTCTTCATTTTTAATTTTTCCGAGTAATTGAGTGCTTAGTATAACAGTAGAGGAAGATATTGGCTGTGAAAAGAACTGAAGAGGAAAAAAAAAAGAGACTATCAAAATACTGCAGAAAGTGGCAAAGAGGATGTCACACTGGGAAAAAAAGAATTGTATGTGGGGGAAGAGAACAGTACAGACATAAATATGTTATTTGATCCTCTACTTTCCTACCCAGTTCTGTATGTTTATAACATTGGGGTAATTTGGAAATACTTGCATTGTCTCCGAAGTTTTGGCTTTGATATGTTTGCTTATTGAATGAGCTGACATTTACAAAGCAATCTTTATTTTTCACTTTGTGATGTGTGGATATTTTAGATAATAGAGTTTGTCCCAATATGCTCTTTAGGAAATGCAGACATAAGCATGGCATGCTGCAGAATGTCCTGTGTAGTTCCTATTTAGAACAGACTAGGAGGAAGCCCTCAAACTCCACAGCTGCCTTCTGGTCTTACCTTCTTTAAAGATGAGGGACAGGCTACAATTTGATAGAAGCATATAATTCATAGAGTTTTGAGAACTCTAATTAAAAATACTAACACTTGACAGCGACCTAAATGTTATAAAAGTTACCAGAGATGTTTTCTGGTTAGTGACTGCCAACAAAACTCTGGCATGAGAAGCTTCCATGCACATTTTACTTAAGTTATGTAGTTTTACATGCAAAAGTCTTGAGAATACACCATTAAGATTTTTAAATCCACTCTTGTTTTAAGTCACCAAGTTTTCTTCATTTCTTAGTGGCAAAATCTCATGGCCATCCTACCTAGTTTTATATGTAGACAATAAAATAGAAAACTCTTTTTAATCAAGCAAATATTCAAAACACAGAAAGCAAAATTCTCCTAATTCTCTGCTTGATTGAGAAACTCACAATAGCTCTTAGTCACATAAAAGATTGATTACCATTTCAGAATCTGCTGTGTGCTATTTTCTTTAATTCTAGTAACCTTTTCAATTTTTTTTTTAGTATCCTAGTTAGAGATCTTTTAATCTTGACCACTTGTATTCCTTCATACTTTTGAAATACATTTATGATACATGATCTTTCTACAGCGTTTCACAGAATTGTTTCTATCTTAACGGGATAAAAACTTCAAGTGGTTCCTAATACACAGTTTCTGGTGTAAAAAGTAAAACCTTGGTCATGATAAGTCAATTGGGGAGCTGTAAACAAAATTACAAAACTTTCTTTTTAGTAATTGAGCCTAATAATTTGGGTCATATAATAGTTGCAATGATTTCAGATCAGTACTAGATCAATAACCAGTGTAGAATAATTTTCTTCTCTGATCTGAAGTTTGCCTGCAGTCATATGTCTACAGATAACCAACACAGGCAAGTACTTGTCATCTGGGTACTTGGAAAACAATTTTTGCTTAGGACAGAGAAATTTCATGACAGAGGAAACAGGTAAATTTTTCTGAGACAGCAAGCATTAACCACAGTGTGAGTTATAGTGGGGAAAATAAGCAACAGAGCACGTCATAGTTAAGGTGAAGCCTGAAACTTGTATTTTGAATTTTCCTCCACTGAATGAAGGTGTATTTCCAAATAAAATTTCAGTTGCAATACTTTCTTAAGCTTCTGTATTTTGCTTTCTTTTTTTCTGTGGGGTGATTTTTGTCAAATGTCAATAACTTCAGAACTTAAAAAATTAATCCATTAAATAATTTAATTTCAATATTATTGGGTTTGAGTGGAAAAAAATTATTATACTGCTGTTTGAGTTTGAAAAAATTGTTTGCTTCTTTGCTGTGACAGAACCCATAGCTTCTTATAAAACTGAGAAAGCATAAAACTAGGGAAAGCTCCCCAAAAAGGGGCTGCACAAGGAAAACTAGAAATTCAGTAGAATTGTTTTAAATGGCCCCAAGAAAGACTTGTTCCTCACATCTAGTCTCTATTTGCTGTTTTTATGAAGCATCTCAGCTCCTCTTCATACAAACTCCACACAGGGATAATGAAAAAACTCCCTTGTCCACAGTGAATTTCAGGCTTCACACAGTGTCAGACAACTGAAGCAGGGCAGACTATTTTTACACAGTTCCTTCTGACAACTCCTTAAGGCTGATGGCTCCATGATGTGCTCACTAGCCTTGCTCTGTGGACAGCTGGGAACCACTGCCCAGTTTCCACCACTGGTGC
The DNA here is from genome assembly GCA_013401255.1 of Urocolius indicus. Taxonomy (NCBI): domain Eukaryota; kingdom Metazoa; phylum Chordata; class Aves; order Coliiformes; family Coliidae; genus Urocolius; species Urocolius indicus. The sequence continues at coordinate 6,272 of WBNH01003746.1, forward strand.
ACTGCCATGTTGCAGCACAAAAAGGCAGTTACTAGGCGGAAATATGAACATGGGAAATGAGATCCAGAAACCACTGCCCTCTGACAAGAACTAATGGAAGTGAAAAAAGGCATACACAAACCTCAACTCTACTACTCTCCATAAATAAATTTCGTTATGCTAAACACCTAATTCATCTGAATGTATCTTAATCCATTTCTAATACCACATACAACATTCTTATAGTTGATTATGGTTATGGGACAAACTTCTTTAATCAATTCAATAAACATAGTCTTATTAAAGCAACTCTTGTGTCAACTGTAGACTATGTCTTCAATTAACTTGAGTTATAAAATACTCATCTAAATGAACAGACATCAAACAGGTTGCTAAATTCAAATATAAACTCTACTGTTTGAATGGAGAGAGAACTGGGGAAAAAAGTACATATTTTAGCAGATACAGTTTAGCTGTTTTAGTTTCTCTTTGAATAGAAAATATGCAACAATATTAGTCATATCTATCTGAAGGAGTAAAAGGCACCATGGAAAAAACTAGAACACATGAATTTGAATTACTGCAGAGCTGCTTGTGACCCGGTATTCTCTTTCCACCATCTGAAGCTACTTTGGTTTATCATTCCCACAGATGTCTCAAAACACAGATGTTATCCAAGACTCTCACAGATTTTTTGCAGGAAACCTTAGATTTTTGGACCACAGACCTACTGGTCCTGTTTATTCTCCATTAAAACACTGCCCAAGGGGATAGATTTCTAGAGAGAAGAGCAGAGTATAAGAAAGACTGTCTTACTATGTTAATAATTACTCAATCCACACTGACTTGCTTTGAAGCCTTCCGAAGAAATTATATATTACTCTGCTTGCTCTGCAACATCAGAGGTTTTTGCTGGGCTGTAGACAAGGAGTAATGCAAAACTTGCAAACATCTGCAAATCTCTGTCCTGCTGCACATCTAGCTGACAACAGAGGAAACTGACTCTACTACCATTCCTATGGAGTCTCTTACAGCATTGAAACTCCTTTTCTTCCTCAAATTGCTAAAAATGAGAGGAGTTAAGAGCTCCATTGGAGAAAAAAACCGCAGATTGCCATACTGCTTCTAGCTTTCCCATGGCATCTGACCTGAGAAAAACTCTGGTAACTTAGAACGCAGTTGAGGAAGCAAAAATACCTGTATACGTGAGTTATGTATATTCAAGTACTGCTAACCATTGTATCAACAAAAGCAATTAAAAACTTATTGAAAAGTTATTTCTGCCTTACCCTCCCTGCCTCTTCCAAGCTCTGAACTGAACCTTAAATTTATGTATTTTTAGAACAACTATTATTAGTGTTTACCAGCTTACTTTTCTTATACATTTTAAATGCATTTATTGGTGAACAAACAAATGCTGAGACTGTAGTCACAAAAGCAGCTTAAAGATCTGTTCACATATGTGTTGATTTGCAGTTGCTTGCAAAACAAGGCCAGGGCTGAGGTGGTGAAGGGCAACATTTACAGCCAGTTGCAGCTTCCTGACTAACCCATGCTTTATTAGACCCTTATAAATGTGCAAACACTTCATCATATAGTAGTGATTTATACATCTCAAAAAGCACAACAAAAGACATTTTTAGCATTATATCCATATCCATATGGAGAGAGAGATAAACAATGATCTCACTGTGTTTATGCTTCAGGTCAGTGGTAAAACTTAGGAGACAAAACAGGTCCCCACGATACCAGGTTGTCATCTACTTAATAAGAAAACCTTGGCTTAGGAACTGAGACACGAGTTGAGAACTGAGATATGAGAATAACTGATATCACATATTACTTTCATGATTTCTATGCAATCAATGTTTGTATTCCTCATTAATTTTTTTATTGTTTGTCATAAAAACTAATTTCTGATTTTACTTAAGTAAATTTTGAAAGACAAAGACCTAGAAAATTTCTTCTTGTTGATCAATAGGTTTTATTCTTAAAAAAAAAAAAAAAAAAAAGAGAGAAAGAAACTCTTCATGGAGAAATTGCTACAATTTTCTCCTCTGTAGCAGGAGACCATCACTATTAGATCCGTAAAGAGAGAGCTGGAGACAGGAAATCGAACATAAACCTAAGATAATAAAAAAAAGAAAAGCTGCAACACAAAAAGCTCCATCTACATATGAAAAAACTATTTTACTGTGAGAGTGAGGCAGCACTGACACAGGTTGTCCAGGGAGGGTGTAAAGTCTCCTTCTCTGGAGGTTTTCAAGACCCTCGTGCACTTATTCCTGTGTGACCTGATATAGGTGGACCTGCTTGGGCAGGGAGATTGGACTGGATGATCTCTAAAGGTCCTTTCCAATCCCTAACATTCTCTGGTTCTATGATTCACTTACTTCTGCAAAGCAGTTTTACAGCTTTTTAAAAAAGGAGAGAAATACAATAATTACAGCACCATGAAGGGAAACAATAAACACATTAAACTACAAAGGCATGATCATTACCAAGGCTTAAAGAGGAGATCAGGGTCTAAGTCAGGCATTTCTAACAAGAACATCAGGGAGGTTCATTAACTACACTTACAGCTTTCTGAATACGGTAATTTACATAAAAATGAATTTAGTGACACTACTTGCTTATTACTGTTGGTTTGTGTTTAGGTTCATAAAGTGCTGTGTAAATAAATACACTATCAATGTATTTTCAAAGGGATATTCTAAAGGATTAGAAGGATGAATATTCACTCTGTTAAGTATATATCAGTTATATCTAGTTATAAACATGGCTAAAACAGTGCCTCAACACAGGTACTTTGCATTAATTTATCTTCGCATGAGTTGTTCTCTCTCTTAGACCTTTCTGTTTTATTTCATGCCAGAATCTCTAGCATCTGTTATTCTTTCTTATACATTTATTAGATTTTGTGATTTACCTTCTCCTTTCTTGGAGTTGCTGTCTAGAGAGTGTGTACCACTCTAGCCTAATAATAGATAAATTCAAATTAATATTTTACCTCGATAACATTTTAACTTAATAACATTAATAGCATTTTAGACTAGCATCAAGTAAGCCATGAAAGCTATGTAGGGATTCTGATTCAACTTCTGACGCATTCCCAAAGAATACACAAAGCAGATTAGATCTGTAAAGGAAAATCTCTTGGCCTACTCTGCTTCTTTGGAAGATGAAATTAGTCAAAGGAACCATTTCATTGAAAGAATTTTTGGGTTTCTGAGCCCCAGCTGGGTTGAATAAATGCATACAGGCTAAATATTTAGGGGGCAAAATAATGTAATACATTAACTGACAGGAATGAAGAAAGGTTTTTGGACAAGCAAGGTCTTCAAATCTGAAATGTAAGCAACTTATCCTTCAGTGTAAGAAGAGATTGGAAACAGTGACTAATATCATTAACAAAAATGAAGAACAACTAGTGTGATTGAAAGAATATCTGTTCTGCTGAGGGGGATGTTACAACAGGAAAGGTATTCCCATTGAGCAACAAATTTTGTCATTTCCCCTAGAAAGAGAAAAAGTTAAACTGAAGTTGCTGCATGGCAAACCAATGCGGAATCAAACAATTTTCCTATTGATACCATGACGAATACCTTTAAAATAGATTTTAGAGGTAAAATTAACTTTTTTTTTTTAAATTTNCTTTGCAAAGCTGGTCTAAAGAAAGTCAAAGATAAAAGTATTTTTTTCTATGGAAAACATATGGTTTTCCAGGAGAAAGTGTAACCACTTTCAGTCAACTGTGTTAACTTTCTCCAGCACATAATACTTGTCTGGTTTGACATGTATAACTTCTATAAGGGTGCTGAATAAAGAACCAATGCAATCTAGACATACATTTAGGAACCACGGTTTTTTGTCTGTTTCCTCCACAGGTGTTACATACCTTTGTTGTTTGATTCTGAATTTTTTGTTTTGGCATTGTAATATCAGCAGACTCAAAATGAACAACAAATTAACACAAAATATATTTCTACATAAGATAACTTCTCTTGTTCTTTTCTTCCTCCAAAGAGAAAAAGTTTAAGCATTACACTTCACCTTCTCATTTTATCTGCTACTTTCTCAGTACTGTTTTTCTGTTTGGAAATACTTTCTCATATTGTTTATATTTTCTATATTCCTTCATACAAGTTCCACTGTCTTTTATTCAAACATTTATTTATCTTTCCTTTCAGCTCTGTTTCTGACTCAGATTCTGTTCTGATTAGTTTTTTAACTCTGGTCTTAATTTACCTCTATAAATAATAATGCCAACACACGTTTTGCTAAGAGTAATTGTAACACTCCATTCAAGCTAAACAGTGCCATGTCTCCTGGGCATATGAAACCTGAGTAGAAGTAATTTTCAAGACAGTAAAAGCCTAGTCTCACAAATCTGTGTGGCTCTGGGGGTGATAGGGGTTATCCCAGACTTACATCGCTACAGCAGATGAAGTTGTACATCTCTCAGAAATAGTTAAGAGACAGATAACTCTTTGTCCTATATTCAAAATAATTTAAACAAAATGTACCACTGTTTCTTCCACTATGTCTACATGAACTCCTGATCTACAAGAGTTTACTGAAAGAAAAAGTTGTAAGGAAGGCAAATTGAGGCATTAATTTTGTCATTAAAACAAAAGCTACTTAGTTTTAACCAAAGATAGAGTTGCCATAGGGCTGTAATCTTTATTGAAAACCATACTCATTCTATTATCAACATAATACCATTTGGTACTTGGAACACATCCAAACCCAGCATATTACAAGATGCAAAAAATTAACTCACTGAAAAATCTTAGAAAAAGCAGCAATTGCATTCTGAAAGTTGTGTATACTATTTTATGAATTGTCAGTTTGCATAATCTCTTTTAACTATACGAGGTTGAAAGTGACATTTATTGCAATAGGATTGCATGTAGCCATTTCCAGTGACACACAATTGAGCAAGTGACACACAAACAGACAAAAGGACTAATCTTGCTTTGAGGAGCTGATGTTTAACCTTGTTTAAACTGTGGAACACTGCTGTAAAAATAGACACATATTTATGTTGCTAACATGAAGCAAGAAACTAAACCAAGTAAAAATTAGCAGAGATAGAAGTAGTAATAGAAAAAAAAATCTTCTCTAAGGAATTCCAGCAATTCAAGTCTTATGGCTAAAAACAAAAACAACCTCAAAAATCTTCATCATCCTCAAATTATTTATAAACCTCCAAAGATCTTACATCATATGAATTACTTAACACAGTTTTGTTCTTATGATGCCAACAAACACATTTAGAGTGGAAGGTGGTGAAGACTTTCCAAGAACAAACATGTATTATGTGGAAAGCTTAGTACTGTATTAATTGAAAGGGGATTAGGAAGATAAAGATAGCACTTTATGGCATCTTCACTCATTTGGCATTTCCCACAACACATCACAGACATAGCTCCATGCAAAAAGTCTTACTTGTCTGTTTCAATTTTTCATTTCTATTCTTTTTCTGTCAAGATCCAGCAGAATTCAATAAGAAATTTGTTATCTTAAATCCAAACTTTCATCCTATTTTGTTGAAAAATTTTGAGACATGTGACAGCATGTCCTCTATTTCACTCCAGACTAAAGTAGATTATGATAACAAAGTCAGAAGGTGATGCTAAACAGTATTTTTTTAGGGGTTGAATATTTCTGATAAAGTTGGAATTCTCAATTCTCTATTATGCATCTGTCATTGGTAACTGCAGCAGGATCAGAATTTGGCAAATACTCTTGAGAAAGCCCATTCTTTAGAGATATTTCTTATAGAGATTACTATACCGTTATTAGAGATTAATTAATGCCATTAATATGCATTAAATATGTTTAATACATTAACATGTTTATTTGTATAAGTATAATATACCCATAGTTTGATATAAAATGAAATTTACTTTTGCATAGATAAGGAGAGGAATAAACTGAGGAAAAAAGTTTGCGGAAAGAGAAAATATTTTCTACTGAGACTTGCAAGTCCTATTGAAATCCATTTTTAGAAGATGTGTCTGTCAATACATTCTCCACCATCAAGCAGAAAACTCGCAGTGAGCCAGAAGGAAAACAGACATCTCATATTGTAGGTAAACAATAATTTTCAGCAACCTCTGTCTAAATATAGCCACTCAAAACCTGATATATGAAACCACACATTAATTTAGTTTTTTCTAATCAAGAGGAAAATCCCATCAAGGTACTATAGTTTTTAGTATAGAGTATTGTTAAAAAAAATTATACATGACACTTGTCATCCAGGAAACAAAAAATCGAAATAATATTTTCCCCATTCCATATGCTTAAGCAATACTAGTAAAAAGTATTTCATTTGCAAATATTACTGTAAACACACATGGTCAATTTCATATTCCTTCCAAACTGTTTGCTTAAAATATGTTAATGGCAGCACAGCACAAATCCTTCAGTAAATGCTTTATGGTTAAATAGTGAGACAGTGTATATTATATTGTTTGCTTATGAAAGCATTACATGCTTTCATGCCAAAGATTTCATAATCACTTGAGATCTGCTAAATATTCCCTATTTCCAAAAAGAAATTCACTAACCTTAGATTCCAACAGAAGGTATTTTAAAATGAACCTTACATTTTGGAAAAACTCCCACTATACCCAGCATGACAATTCCTAGTTCTTCTTGCTATATTTTTCAAAAGGTGATGATATATTTTTGGCTAAAAAGTTGAAAAAGGAACATTTATGGGAAATTTCAGTTCTCTGTTTGGATTTAGGCCACTTCTTTCATCTGACATCATCTAATGAACCCTTTCTACATCAGAAACCCTTTGTAGATCAGAAATTAAATTTACAATAAGGCCCTTCCAAGCAAGAAATCTTTTTACTATACGTCTATGATAGCATACCAAAAACCAGTACAAATCTATGTCCTTTTTTCCTCTCAATACAACTGGAATTCATTCACTGACTTCACCAATTCAAACACAGTCCTGCAGACATAAAAGTCACTTTGTCATGAAATGCTCTGTCTTTCAAATGAGACATGAATCACAGAATCATAGAATTATGGAATGGTAGGGGTTGGAAGCGTAAGTTAAACAACTCAGCTCATACATGAATTCAGTGGGAAAATTCACTGTTAAAAAAAAAGTCCCCAGATTAGAGCTCTTGATATCTAATCTGTTAAAGATGATTTCTTATTCTGAAAAATAAGTATTTAGCAGCTTAGATGAGAATTGTCATGTCATATCTGAGAAGCTATCAACTGTTTATTACAATGATAGACTTGGTTGTTATTTTGTACTTACTAGTAGTGCAACTGAAATTTTATCAGAAAAAAAGATTTAGATTAGATTTTCTCCCTGCTTACACATGAAAGGTGTAAAAAAGCTTTCAAAATCTGTCCCAAGACACATGTTTTTTTCAGTCTAGCATTTTGTCCAAAAACTAAAAGCAGTAATTTTTAATAAGCACAGGTATTCTGTGCTACACAGGCTACTGTTATTCCCCTGATAACAATTACCTTAAGAAAACAGTTAAGGAGAGATTTCTCTACCTACTGCTTTAAGCAAGACTAGAAGAGAGGTGAAACAGCCAATACCTGCATCAATTATATATATGGTGCTTTTCTATTCAATGGCACTGTGTCTAGAGCACTTTCATTGCAATTATCAAACTGTGCTCTTTCTGACAAGCTTCCAGGATAAAGCTAGTTTTGAGAGCTAGAAGCTGGACCCTGGATGCTCAGCTATTTAAAGGGTGGCTATTTTTTTCTTTGCTTGATAGAGCCACAGGAAATGGTATTCTTGCAAGTGATTGAAAATAACTAAAGAAAAAAACCTGTATCTCACAGCTCTGGTTTCCACATATCAGCTTATTTGCTTTTGCAAGCTCAGTGACAATGAAGTAACAGCGTATCTGTACTGCAAATTAACAACATAGGGATCACATTCAATGGTGGCTGCAGCTAAAGAGTTAATTCTGTGTGGATGTCAATCATCACTAGTCAGTCAATCACACAACTAATTCTTTCAGAGGTCACAGTTGCTGCAAGGATAGCAGTTGACAGGAGAGCAGACAGACTGAGAATCCTATCACCTAGGTAACATTTTATGCATACCAAGTCACTCCTTACACAAACAGATGGCATAGTCCATTCAGCACAGGTAACGCTTGCACATTTTGGACATTTTAACCGAAACAATCCTTGGAATATGAAGAAAGAAAATGTCTTCATTTTCATACTGTCATAGCCTAAAATTTACCACAGTAAACTGTTTTCTTCCTCCCTCCCTTCCCTCCCTCCACCACAAGTGATTTTTGCTAACAATAAGATGGGAAGACAATGAATGCAATTGATGTAAAAAACATTATTCTTTTAATTGACATAACAATTTATGCAAACATATATACAAATGGCCTGCATCCCATCACTTCTTTACATGAGATAATTATCTTTGCCTGGCTATAATGTGTTTGTTATTGCTTTGAAGACAATTCTCACGTATACAAACTCCTACTTGCTTTCATAAAAATTAATATTTCTGCCTGTCTGCCATCATAAAACAATCCTGATGATTTCTTAGTAGATTGCACAGTAGAACCATATTGTTCCCAAATATTTTCCTTCACTTTCTAAGCAAAAAACCCCCAGTGATCCATTGCTAAGTCAGTAAGATTTGGGAAGTGGTACTAATCACAGAAACTTTGCAAAGTAAATAGCAACAAAGCCTTTGAAAACACTAGAGGAGAAGAAAGAAGTGCCTATAATAGAGAGAAATGGTGATCCTGTATATATTCAGTAACTCATCAACAGAAAACTGTCAGCCATTATGAGGCACCACTGAATTCTCTCCTTTGCTACTAACTCCAAGCTGTCCATGTACAAGCTAGAAGGAATAAACATTTGATGTATCCTTACCACTTTCCAGCAATCCAATCAAGATTTCAACAAACCAAAGCAGTACAGGAAAGAAGAAGGAGAGGTTAAAGGACATCAGTACTGTCTTGAACCCTGAAGTAGCTCTCCAAGGAGAGGGAGCATGTGCCTCACAAACCACATATAGATAGATCACAGATTCCCAGTACTCCCTAGATGTTTCAGGCATATGAAATTCCTTTCCAGATTTGAATCTGCACATTTTTCCAATTATGAGCATGGAAGGAAGGTAGATGTTTTTATTCTGTTGAATAGAAACTACTGCCCAGCATTAACAGTGGCCTATGTCAGACTATTCAGTAAAAAGTATAAAAATCAGCTGAAGCCAATATATGTCTTTAGGGAGGGAAAAGTCCTACTCTACTTCTGCAGTTGACCATTAGAAAGTCCAGAACAGGGGAATAGTATAAAGATGGTTTAAAAAATGCAATCAGCAAACAAAGGTTAAGTTCCTTTTTTTTTTTATTCTGGTAATTTCTTTTGAGGTTGGTTATTTGTTTTTTCCCTGCCATTAGCTTGATTTGAAGACCATTTCAAACTGCTTTTGCTGGCTGTGGAGATAGTGATTTCACAAATAACTCAAATCATTCATTAGCTTCATATTGTGTCAGTATTGAAGAAAAATGCTTTAAATTGAGTTGGATTTTTCTTCATATGGTCATCTTAGTCATCAGATTAATTATAGCTATTTTTTTTCCTATTCTTCCCTTCCTGCTAGTTACCAGCTAGAGTTTAAAAGGTCATATTGCATTCACAGTCTTGCTGCCTTTGGAGAGCTATAGACAAAATTTACATCAGTTCCAGCCAAAACCACTGCAATGTAATGAGAGCTAAAAGCAACTGTATTATCCAGCTATTGGCTTAGTTCTTTGGTATCATAATACCATCACCTTAAAATAAGATTTTTATAGTGATCTGCAAATCACACTCTGATCTTCAAATTGTTAGACTTTCTGTTAAGGTTATGTATATGAGTCAGATAAAGAGTTAACAAATGCTGAGTAAAGTGTACAAACAGGTAGTAGATATAAACAAGTATAAGATTCACTTAAAAGTGATCTCTTGCAACTAACAATCTGCATGAGATGGACAGGGATTCCTAGATGGAATGGTAATATCTAAGGTTAATGTTCAGAAATAATTAAATTCTTTACTTCTAATAGTTTGAAAGGAACAAACAGTGAAACAAAATTTTAAATAAAATGGAAAGAAACCGCTAAAATTACAAAGTAAAATAATACATCACAGATGAAGTGCAAACTATTAGCCACATTTGCTACCTTAAGTGAAAAAATCAACACATTGAAGTATAGGATCAATTTTTATCAGGCAGCTTGTACATACAGTAAATAACATACAGAGTATGAGAATTTTCTCCTGGAAATTCAGTAGAGAGGATCTCACATAAAAACAAGATCTTCAATGGATTTTTTTCCCCAATGTATAATTTTTGTCTGATTTTTATCAGAATTAGATGTTTTAAAAAATTCCCACAAACTAGGAACTCTATGAACTCTGCATCTGTCAAGTCAAACTGATGACCTCACGACCTACAGCAAATTGACAAATAGAATTTACTGAGCAGCTGAAGGAGATTCCCATGGGTAGTTTTTCCGGCAGATTGCCTCAGATTAGAAGTACAATATTTCTCAGTTTTGTTGCCACAGGTCACTGCCCCAGAGCCAGTAATATGACAGTTACAAGGTAAATGAACTGCAGAAACTCTTCACCTTCTCAAACAAACAAACAAGCAAATAAAAAAAAAAGAAATCTTCCAAATTGTCACTACTCAAAGTAGAGAAAGAAAGTCGAGAAAATTGATATCTATTTTAAGAAAAAATAAAATCTCCAAATAGAGATGCTCTCCATTAGCTCCAGTCCTGCCTCCTTGGAGGATAATTGGACAATCTCATGTCCAAAATCACAGAACCACAGTATCTTAAGGGTTGGAAGGGACCTTGAAAAATTATTTAGTCCAGTCTCCCTGCCAGAGCAGGACCACCTAGAGTAGGTCACATAGGAACTCATTCAGGTAGGTTTTGAATGTCTCCAGAGAAGGAGACTCAACAACCAACCTGATCCCATTTCTGTGCTCCTTCACCCTCACGGCAAAGAAGTTTTACTTATGTTTCTTTAGAACCTGTTATGTTCCAGCTTGCACCCATTGCTCCTTGTCTAATCATTGAACATCACTGAGAACAGCCTTGCTCCTGACAAAATACCACAAAAAAATGCAAATGGATGTGTATGAAATATTGTTCTGACTTTCTAAAACTATTTCAAAGAGAATCCCCTACCCAAAGAAATATTCTGAGAAATTATTTAAGCATGTCCTTAGTTTAGGGATTATCCTTAATGATTTTTCCAAAAAAGTCTGCTTTTCTTATTCATCTCACATCTGCATTGGTGTTGCATCCAGTTGATAACCACATTTAAGAAGGATGAAAACATTTACATTTCTTTTTACATCTCTTCCTGTTATTTTTCCACTTTTCCATTTTGAATGTAACTTTTTCTTGCTGGGATGCCTGGGATACATCCTTCAGGAAGGACAGTGAGAGTGGAAGATATGTTCCTGTGTATATTTACTTACCTTTGTGAAAGTGCATTAGTGTGAGGATAAATGTGGCCTTAGCTGCTCCCCTATATGCTTGTTGTGTATTTTATGCCTCATGATTATAAAAGAGGAATCTCAAATATCCATGAATAAGTACAGTAAAATCGTCACACAGATAAAGTGTCTTGGCAGAAAACATAAACTAGTAGTAAAGCAGTAAAACTGTACAATCAGAGATGAGTGTTTTTAAGATTTACTTTACAAAAAAGAATTGCTCAAGTCTCTAACTGAAGCATATGGATTGACCCTTAATGGGTTCTGGCAGAACTTCAGTGCAGTAATTGAGAGATATACCAGTTTCCACCAAGGATGAAAACACTTCATATCCATCTGTGTGTTAGCCAGTTACCAGTCTGCTATCTGCATTTCCAAATTTTAAAAAAAAAAATGAAATGGTTAGAGAGCAAAAAGGAAAAAAACGAATAACAATGATAACAATGCAAGAATCTCACCAATATATGGCTACATTTACCAAATGCAGTGTACACTGAAGAGATAAGAATCAGTAGCGTGAAGTTCTTTGAGAAAATATTTGAGAAAAGTCTCCCAACTCTACCTAGCTTGCAGTGAATCTTACATAGTCTTTGGAAGCCTGCTTATTCAAGACAGCAGGCTAAACTAAAATATATTTAAGGTGTTTCCTCTAAGGAATTGTTTTTGTTCAAAAAAAGTAAGAACCTTGTAAATTAGCCTAAAAAGAATAGAAGAAAACGGATCTCTTCAAACCTTTCAGTGCATAACATTTCTTCACGTGAAAATTTTAGTTGAATAACAGCTCGCTTTCAAATCTTTGAAGTCTGCAAAATTACATCATATTTACAAAATTTAGGGAGGAAGGGGAGGGAACAGAGGAAGGAGAGAAAAAGCTATACAGTGATGTCTGTAGAAAATTCACACTCCAAAAAAAAAAAAAAAAAACCAAACAAAAAAACACAAAAAGGCTTAAACTATTACAAAAAAAAGTTGCAGTTGAAACCTAAAAGAAGCTGTCATAACTGCAATAATTACATTTGCTTTCCAGAATGGGATGAGAAATCAAGCAAAAAGAAAGAAAAAAGAGAATAGAAAAAAAAACTTCTTCTGGATTAATTTTGATATACTAACCTTGCCAATAAAAATGTTTAAATCGCAGTTACAACTCCCCAGGGAATGGCAGCTATTATCCCCTATTGAGTTGGCGCTTACCATACAGAGCCTGAACAATTCATACAGAAAAATAAACCATAACATTCCTGTTTATTATGACTTTAGCTGAGAGGTGCTGACATTAAACGGTTTTGCACTGCTGCTATAAATCAGCATGCTGTGGATGTTCTCAGCATGAGGCTAGGGCTCCCTGGTAACAGCTCTCATCAAGGCAACTAGCTGTCAGAATTCCTGAAATTAAACTGTTATTACTGTAGTATTCATTAGTCAGTTACTGACTATTAAGATATTTTTATATCTGAGCCATTGACATTGGATATTGCTTTTTAATATGCAAGTTATATATAAACATGATTAAGTGGTTCATGTGGGGTTGACAGCCTCTATTATAGCTTGATCTCTCCTTTGTAGGGACTACAATCTTGTAGATAACATCCTGGTCTGTACTAAAATTAATTTGCCATTTAAAAGTCTTGTATTTCTGCTGTGATTGATAGGCTGTTTCCCTAAGCATCAGGATTCATGTTGCAAAGGTATAATGCAATATAAAAGACAGTGTAAAAGATTGTTCTGACTATAATTTAGAGGGATAAAAATTTAGTTAAGTAATTTATTTAAATTTAATTGAATTTCTATCCGTGCTAGATTTCTGATGATTTTGTGCAAGGAAGATTCATGTAACTGTGGTTGCAAGAAAGATGAGATTCAGAAGCTTTAATACACACTTTAGTTTTTAGATTATTTGGTGTAGCAATATAACACATTAAAATAGGAGCATTTTCAGCATCTCAAAAAACTGGTGTTTTTTTTCCTAAAATATTGATTAAAAATTACTGAAGCTTCCAACCCACAAGCTTTTTCATCTAGGACATTTCTCTTGCTTCCATATAAAGATGTATAATTTTAAATTTTTGCTGCCTTTCTTTGCATTCTCTTGCTTGGGGTATGTTTTCTCTAGTTGTAAGCCTGTTTGCATCTCAGACAACCTCTTTGTTTTTGGATTCTTTGAATAAATCTGATTTAACCAAAACATTGTTTTGAACTTCTTTCAAATTGTGTTCTCCATTTCATGGTATGTGGACATTTGTGAGGCAGACCATCAGTACTGTAGGGTTTTGTTGCCTCTACAGAGCTCTTTTAAGATAGGAAAAGTCAGTGTTCCTAGAATTGCTCTATGTTGGAAAGCACAGAAATGTTTTATACAGGACTACTCTTAAAATTAAATCTGTAAGTGCCTAAACAGAAAACTTTCCCCCTATTTTATCTCCAGAAACTATAATGAGTTATAAGTGATGCAGTAACTGAGACATCATAGCACATTTCACTGTATCATATAAAAAGGCTTGAAGCCCTTCCTAACTAGAAGCGTATCAATAAAATCACATATCAACACTCTCAGATGAGATTTCAGAGTTTTCTATCTATACAGGTAGAAATCATAGAAAAATTGTCCTACTATGGGTTGTGCATAAGTGAAAATAACATCAGAATCTCAGGCAGCATCTTATCTGCTGGGTGCACATAACTCTTAGCTCTATGAACTGCTTCCCATACTCCTGAGAATAAAAGTACTTCAGTAGCTGGTTTGGGTCATCTAGAAGAACTACATTCCTCCTATTTTCTGTTAGTTGCAAGCACACAACAGAGCTTCAGAAGAAGCAAAAAACCTAGGAGATGTTGTGGTCGTGTTTTCTGTAGTGTAAATCTACAGTAGTTTTACTGCAATGAATAAGATTACTGAAATTGGAAAACAAACCATAGTCCTGAAAATTCTTGCACTGAAAACAACTCAGAGAAAATATCTTTTTGGAATGCCAATTGCACGTCATTGTTGGGTTACTTCAAAGAACTCCACAGGTTTCTCTGGTAGTGAAAGTCCTTTAATACATAAGACGATAAAGATTTTTGTGCTTTAATAATGCTTTTATGGAAAGCTAACCATAGAGTTAATCAATGAGAAGAGATTCTTATCTCCTCCTTAGCCCCCATTTTGACAATTGAGCAGTAGAAGTAGTTATAAAAGAGAAGATGGGAAAAAGCATCCTAGAGAAAGAAAAGGTCACGATGATTTCTGTGTATCAAAACTCCTATGTAAATAAAATTGTAAAACCTAACAGCTGTGTAGAATTCCCTTCTCCATATGAAGTTTAGCTTTGTGAATAGCTATGGAAATAATAGTGCTTAATCACTATTGGAGAAGAGTCTAAAAGCTTTTCTCCTGAAGTTATGCTGATGTATGCCAGTCCAGACTGGCATGTTGCCATCCTTTCTTACCTTACTCAAACAGTCTTTTAACTGTCTACTCAGCTATCTGATTTAGATTTCCATTTGTAATAGACTCACATAAAACTAGAGCTGTGTAATTATATCTGACTCTATTGTGCACAGGCATAGGCAGTATTTTTTTTTTAATATTGCTCTTTTAAATTTCATACAGACCTTATAAGCTTGCCAATTTTCAGTTCTTTCTAAACAGTGTCAAAATGCCCTTGAAATTATTTCTAACGTTCTGGGTAATGAAAATTTCTATTCATATAATTAAATTTCATCAGCACATCAAGTAGGGTATAAAAATGTTTTTTAGATCATTTACAAGAGATGGGGATCTGAAGCCTCAGACTGGAAGGAAAAATCTAATATGCATAGTAAAAAAATATGTGTCTGACTACTTTGGACTTGGAATAGAAGTTTATCCCACTCGGAGTAAACGGCAAGCCACACAGGCATGATGAATGAGACAGTATCAATGCGCTTATGGAAATGTGTTGACAGTAGTGTGTCCATAAGACTTCCATGCCAAAGGTGCACATGTGCATCTATTATATACTTTGGTACTGCTTCTTTTCCAGCTTCAAGTTATTTAAGAAGGTGAGAATCTATGCCCAAAAGGCTATAAAGGAAAAAAGTTAGCAAGGCCATAAGGTAACATCAAGAATGCCCTAGAAATAATATCCCAAATACCCTAGAAGACTACAGTGGAGGAAGGCAGCTCTACTGTTCACTCTCCCATTATGTCAAGGGTGAATTATGTTTCCCTTCTTACCGTGCATCTCCTACAGCTCAGTGCCTGGTTTTCTCTTCTCAAAAGAGCAGAGCCTGGCAACTTTCTGAAGCTTAATAGCTGCTCTCCAATATTTTTTTTTCTCACTATCTCTAAGAGTGGCAAAAAGCAAACAGATAAGCTTTTCTGCAAGAACTGTGAAGTCTGTATTTTCTCAGCTAGAACAGGCAGGTACAAATGGAAGTAGGAGGGCAAGAAAAAAATGCAGAAAAAAAAAAACCCAAAACAGGTAAGCAAACCACAAATGGAAGTGTTTCAATATCCTACATTTTATTATGTAGTAGCTCATGCTGGTTCTAAAAACTCCTACATTTTACTGACAAAGCTTGAGCCTAAAGGGTTACAGCATTCAATACATTGCTAGTCTTAGGTCAGCATGAACTATTTGCATATAAGTGAATGAGAATCTAGCCCAGTATCTGGCGTAACTGCTTCCTGTTTTCTGCTTTGAAGATAGTAAATAAACAAAGTGCCACAGCCAGAACTGTGCTGTAAAGTTTATCTGAAGCAACTGGAAAGAAGTCCTGGTCTCCACAGCTTAAACAAAGGGCTACAAGAAATGAAAATTTAAATAAAATGATACAGATTAAAGGAGTTAAAAGAGACAGAGAACATGACAATAACAACATCTCAGGAAAATTATACATGGAATGTATTTACAAGTAAAGAATGGGAAGTTCAATATATATTGTTAAATGAGAGATACTCTTTTAAGGTGGGCAGCATGCTATAAACAATAGTAAACAACTATATCCTGTCATGAAGCAAATTTGCATGTATATTAGTTCAGAAGCCCATATTTACAGAAATTCAAAAGGCTAGGCCTATCACAACCCCAACCCAGATGCTAGTTCAAGGTAAAACTGAATTTCTGTACACAATAGGTATGTGTACAACAGATGTCCAGGGACAAAATATTGTGGTAGACACAGATGACCCAGATATAACAGCTCCCTTCCACCTTAATTGCTTTTCCTTGCGTCAGCAGTTAAGTGTAGAAAAGTTTCTGTGGCTTAACTGCATCCTACTCATGCTGAAAAAGTTTCAGTATGAGGACTAAGCTAATACTGTCAGTGTTATACAAGATAGTTGTACTGTGCTAGAGTCAAATCCATTAAGTCAGTGTATACTGACTCAGCTGTTCAGACTTCTACGTGCTAAATAAAAGCAGTAGCAGTAAAATAACATCCCTCTCTACAGCCTAGAAAGATCAACTGTTTAGGATCAATATTTAAACATTTATTTTTGTGGGAGATAAAAATAGGAAAATAAAATGTATATATTTCAGCAGCTTTTGTGGTAGGTGAGAGCCCCAAGGTGTTTGAAAAAAAGCCTGATTGTTTTAGGACAGCTAGTATACTGTAGCTGCTAGAAGGAAAATCCAAAAGTTTTCCACATACTTATTTGCATATATGGGAAATGAAAATCAATTATAAGTTATGAACATCCACCATTCTTACCATAGCTATATCAATGTCTTAATACACAGCACATTACCAGTTAACAGGAAGATAAATTGACAACTCTTTTCTGTTGCATTAACTCTCTCCTTACATTTGGCAGGGCTTCTCTTCTTCTGGAAAGCAACTCATAATACTCTATTGTTGTGCAGAAGCTGAAAATATTAATGTCAGTTTTTTCCTTCATCAGTTAAGAGAAGGCAGCAGAAAATGCTCAGCACTGCTATCTGGAAGATAAAAAGAATGATTCAACCAGTAAAATGGTTGAACTGTGATGCTTATAAGAGCAAGAAGAAGAAATCTTCTTAATATTAAAAATGCTCCTTTTGACCTGTAGTTTCTAATGATGTGTTTGCTGACTTAATCTTCAGAACTGGATAGACTGTGACTCATTGAAGAAATCTAGTATTTTCAGAGAAAGTATGTAAGTAGCCAACACAAGTGTGAAACTATTGCTTGTATTTAAACCAACAGATATAGTTGTCTGATATTCACCACTGTGACAGGAAGACATGCTTTTAGGGCCATGGGATTTTATGTGTGGGTGTTACATATTCATTTCATAGCAAGTAAAAATTTACAAAATATATCTGTTTCAAAAATACTAATGGATATTACAGTGAATGAATTCTGTATATACTCAAAACTTACATGTAAAATATTCAAAATATGGATACTAATTTTGCAAAAATATGACCTGTTATACCAAGGCCCACAAGACCATCTTTCCACTTTTACAAGCTTTGAAACACACAGATGGCAATAGCCTTCAGGAAACAAAATAACAGTTTTTCAATAATGAAGTGTTAGAGCAGATTGTGTTGAGAAAAAACATACTTTAGGTCAGTCGATATGAGTTCCCCTGGTCACTGCTGGAATCTGGCACCCAGATGCCCAAAGTAACAGAGCCTCAGTGGGTTACCTGGCTTGGGAAAAAAAAAAAAAAGAATGGATAACAAGAAGTGAGCAACTGGTCTTTACAAAACAAACAATATTTTTTTCTTTATTAAAAAAAGCCACTGCCACACCATCATATCACATTGTAGACTTTGTCAGATACGTAAAATACAGAGAAAGTAAAATTCTTGACTTCTTTATGCCTACAAGAGATATAATGTAGAAACAAGGGCAATGTGGTCGATTGCCTAGATAGAAGGGAATAGTTTGAAGAGTGGTCCATTTTTTTTATTTCCAAGCACAATCTTTCAACCAGGATCTTCTGGAGAAGGCAGACATTAAGAAGTGGACGTACTGTAACTTTGTTGCTAAGCCAGTTACAGGATGTGAACTTAATACCAAAATTTATTTATGGTATAGCTTGGCTTTCAATATTTAAAGAGTTTTAGCATAACATACATCTACTTCACCTCATGCATCCACCCAAGAAAACTTACCTAAGCTAAACAAGGTGGAGTTTTGCAGTTTTACTATGTCAGCAAATTAACAAACATAGAAGTTTTTCTCCTCACTCTTAGACTAGGCTAGGAGGGAAATCTTTCCCTTACTTTCTTACAGTCCTTCCCAGAGCCACTCATCAAGTTGGCATAGCAGTCATGCTAGCAAAAAGTAATTCTGCACACAGAGCACTTTCTTATGGACAGATGCCCATTCTTCAGTCATGTTATTAAAGTGATCACTGCAGAAACTCTTCTTTGCTGTCTTTTCAACCTATGTATAAGGGGAGATCTGATGGAAACATTCACCCTTGTGTTGAATCAAAAGTTATGCCTTGTGATGTAACATTTAGAAAAGATGGCTTGTGCTGAAGTTAATGACTGAGAGTTCTCAAAACATCTCATACATGGAAGGAAGTTGCTGTCATACCTTCAACCTCTCATATCTTACTACTGGTATGACATCTTTTCCACAATATGCTCAGTAAAACAGAAAGGATTTTCTAAATTTAAGCTTTCTGATAGTGATCAGCTTTCTCATAGTGGTCAATTTTGTCATATGAAAAACAGTAAGTATTTGACAAGAAAGTGCAAAGCAAAATCAGTCTTTCATTTCAAGGATTTGTATTGTTCATTTTCTCACTGATAAGACTTCCTTGATTTTAAGTATTTATCTTTCTGATACTTTTAGGTGAAATAGAGAAAAAAGGTTTGTGGCACATTTAACATAAGTAATTTTCAGAGAAACAACTTATCTGCTTGAGGACATTATATATGTTTGTTGTCTGTTTGCTTGTCTAAATGTGGACATTCTCAGGTGACTGCCTGGGACTATATACTGAGCTCACAGTAAGCAAAATCTAGTGGAAACCAAACGATTCCCAATTGAATCAGTTTAATACAAAGCGAATTATTCAGTTCTGGCTGACACAAAGTAACAGTTTTTGTTCCTCATATAGTGTTTGAGCAGAAGGGGTGAGGGCAAGAGGAAGAGAAGAAGAAAGTCAAAACCTTGTGAACATTCTCAATATGTGAACATACAATACTATTTTCATCAAGCATCTTACATTTAAGTCAGTAACCTCAGAGAAAGAAAAAAACCCTTACATAATCTCTGTGCTGTTTCCATGAAGATTGACTGTGACTTAAAATAGCTGGAGGCTATTAGCACTGTAAATCTTTCTGAAGGAAATTTCAGTTGATTTCAGAAAAATCAGCAAATTGTGGACCCGAAATAAATTACAGATTTAGAGGTTAAGTTAGAATAATCGAACCATTTATTACACCCAACATTGTAGGATTAACCTTACAAGTCTCACTCTTCTCATCCACCTGCCCATGATGAAAATCTCTAACCAAATGATTGAGTCCATAAAGTCCTCCTGTCTAGCAAACTAATTTTTATTCTGAAGTATTTTTAAGTTAATGGAAAGTTTTTTATCAGTGTAAAAGAGTGAATCGTTTCTGTGTGGAGAATTTTAGAGATGAATCAAAATTCATCACCAGTATTTGTAGTAATTGGAAAAACTTTGTGACTTTTCACTACAAAACCACTACCTATTTTTGCTAAGGCCCTTAACCTGAACATACTGAAGTATGAAGTTAACTTTGCTGCTGTGAGTCCATTGTACGCACTGCTACTAACATATAAGAACTAAACTGTTCAGAGGAGTCATGGTTAGAGGCATGAATTAGATCCAATTTTTTTTTAATGAATGTCACATTTTGACATGTTGAATATACCAACTGAAGGAAGGTTAGAAGCTCTGCATAGAAGTTATTTCTCTTTTGTTAAATTCACATTAAGCACTATTACCGTAATGCAAAAATAACTACATTGTGTGCCAGACCCCGTGAGATTAGAAGGGTGTAAAAATTCTCTCAGATGTGAGCTCCTAAGACTCATAGTCACCTTTTACAATTCCTCTGTATGATATCTAGGGTAGTGATCCATGACATTTTTCCAGTTTCTGCCCTGGGAAAAACAAACAAGCAAACAAAAATACACAAAAACCTCTAGAGACACTATGATGTGTGTAAGAAATATGGACAGAAAAAATAAAGATCTAATTTACTTAAGGTTTTTCCCACACACACAACTGCTGTAAGCAAAACTTGACTCCATAGAAATACATAATTTTTCAATATGAACAGTATTTTTATCTTCTATTTTAAAGTTTTGGCAAAAGAGAATCCAAACTTGAAGTGAAATCAATCTAGGGAAATACCTGTAAAAAGAGTTCATTCTTGGTGAACTTACATTCTGAAAAATTTTGACACAAAGAAAGGTTGGTAAAATTCAAAGTAGAAAAAGCAAATAGCAAAATACCACCTATTAATCTCATGTAAGTCTTCTTCACGCTGCTAGGGAGTTATGAACAATATGACAAGGTTACAGATAAAAGGGAATTTTACACACTTCCACATCCTATAATAATGGTATTTTGAAAGATGCAACCTAACTTTACAAGCTGAGTACTAAGGAATCATCAGCTGTTTAAACACTGGTCCTAATGTTTTTCTTGGTCTTCTAAAAGAGTTGTTTCTTATTTTGTAGTTATCAGTTTGTTTCTGTTCATCAATTTTCTAAATGCAAAGCAGATACAGGGTCTAAAATACAGGTCTCATATTAAGTAATTAATACCAATATTTTGGTCCTCTGAAAAAAATTCTCCATTCTCTTAACTACTTGTGATTTTTTTTTATTCATCATGATTCACCTAACTTTGATATCTGAAAAAATGTAGGTGAAAGATAATGAAGAACTTCATGTGTAACAGAAGTAATCCCTGTGAATTATCACAGTCAATAATGCTTCAAAAATCAATAAGAGAAAAATGTTACTCTTTTTAAGTGTCATATTACAACAATGTTTTGCTGAAAATGGTTGTCTGCATGCAATTTAGGATGGCATCTGCTCATGTTTGCTTAAAACAAAAGGATAGTTGACTTAATGAATTATTTACAGGCATGCAATATGGCAACAGTATCATTATGAACTCTCTTCTAAGGTCTCCTCTGGCTACTCCTGGCAGGGTGTCAATTTGCTTGTTTTTATGGTAGGTGGATGAAATGATAAAGCTATTCTCTGAAATGGGATTATGCTATTCTGCTTGCTTAATGTTAGCAAATTCAATGAACAAATGAACACAGTTTTCTAAAACTACCAATTTTTAGAAAGCATTCTTTAGAGTAACAAGAGCTTTTCAGTAGCTTGTAAGAGGAGTCTTTTAAAAACACAAGGATATTTTTCCATGAATTGCCCTTTTTTTGTGCAGCAGCATAATAAGAACCTAGCCAGTAATCATTCTAGAATTACTGAATTACAGAAGCCAGAGGAACAAAACTATTTGCCAGGAAGGATCCAGAAGTATGAGACTTTTTCTGAGCAGCAATGGATAAACTTTCAAACTACTTGGGCTACTGAAGAATCAAGACCTTAGGCTTGCAAAGTTTAGACAGACCACTCCACTACTTCATTCCAAAAAATAAGGTAGGGAAAAAATAGATCACTACAAGAAAAGAAAAATTAAGTGAGGATTCCCCAAAGCTCTGTTCTCAATCTCATACTATTTCAGCAACTAATGACTTAGATAATGGAGTAGGCCATAATTAGTACATTTGAAAATTACGCTAGGCTAAAAGAAGTTGTCAAGTGCTGAAGGGCAACATTAGAATGCAAAATGATCTTGACAAACTGGATAAATAGCTGGGGGTGCGGTGGAGAAGAAAAAAAAGAGAAGGATTAGAGAATACTATTCTTATCCTTTAATAGGAAGAGTTGCTCACTCAGATGTGGGACAAGGAACAACTGCTCATTGGCAGTACTGCACAAAACGATCTGCAGGTTATGATTGATCATAACGAGAACATGAATCCACAGCATTGTCACTGTAAGGAAGATACTTAAATTGTAAGGATGCATCAAGTATAGCATGACTATAGACAAGTCAAGTAACATCTCTGCTCAGTGCTGCTACTGTCTTATCTCTGTTCACTCCAAGAAAGATATTTTTCTAACCTGTCTCCAACTGATCTGTAAGAGAAGCCTAAAAAACATGGTTCAAAGAGGCTGAACTAACTTTATCCTGATTTATTCTGATGAACAACAGACAAAAAAGGAGATTCCAGACCTTCAGACCTTTGCATACTGAATAGTTTTCATGCTCATGAATCATCTAGTTTAAAAATCAATATTTCATCTATTCTATTAGTTTCTACAATTTCTATGGTAATTCTTGTTAGTTATCTAGTTGGAAATAACCACATATTATAACAGATATATAATTGAGCTTCTTAGACACTTGTCTGAGAAGACAAGTGGCTAATGGGGGCCAAAACTTAGTGTTTATGTTGTACTTAGTACATTGTGCATAGATATTAAAGACTATCAATAAGTTTCTTTGCTCCTTTGATGTCAAAGCTGTTTACTCAGAACTGCTAATACAATGATATGACCCAGGAGACACTGCATCCTTTCTCCTTAACAGCTGCTTTACAGCAAGATATTTCATGGGGAAAGATGGGGGGAGGGGGGGAGGAGGGAGAAGGAGGAGGGGAAGGGGGAGCAGAAAAGAAAGAAAAATAAAAAAGAAGGGAGGCAAAAAAGGTTGAAGAAGCTTCATCTCTTTTGTAAACCTAAAGAGCAAGGAAGCCATATTGTTTTCCAGTGCATCTGTTTGTAATTGGTTTAATAAACGCTGTGGTTCTACAAATTACCTTTGTGTGTTCAGCTGAGGAGATAAATTGATGTTCCATATTAACATAGACCTCATTTATTTCATTTGTGCTCAATGTCACTTGTTGTCTGACCCAAGAAGTAAGCTTGTTTCTCTTTGGTTTAAATCTTCTGGGAACTATAGCATTTTTAAAAGAGGTCTAAAGTCACATGGAAAAGATTTTGGGGATACTGTCAAATCATTGTATAATTGGCTAATCTGGGCAAGTTCTGGATGACATCGTGTTCTCTGTAGTAAAGTCTTTTGTCTGCAGGGAGACAAGGACAGGAAAGCTAGTACTTGTGTGTGTCTGGCATCCAGAATGAACTACATTTTCTGCATTTTTTACACTCCAGTTAGGTACTGTGAGAGAAACTGCAACCGCACTTTTCCTTTAGGGGACAAAAACCTGTCGACTTGACTAGTGTAAGATGAGTTTGAATAACGTGAATAAATGTGGGTTTTTTTGTTTTTTTGTTTTTTTTTAATGCTATGAAAGTGCTTTAACTCTTTTAAGGGAGGTAAAGCTATGAAGCCAAGTGGAATATCCCTAAATACAGGAAGTGGTGTATGGTTAGCTCTTTTTACAGACTCCAAGGAATGAACTTTAATGTTTGTGTACAGTGCTAACATTAGCAATCTCCTTATTCTGTTATCTTGAAAAAAATATTACCACTGAAATATCCTTACAGCAATATTTTCTTACCTAATTCAAAAGTGAGACATTCCACTCCTAATATATGGCACTTAAAAAACCAGACACTGATTTAAACTGGACTATACAGTATGTTTATCACTGTACTTCCATTATACTCAAAAAGACAGGGCAGAGGCTTTGCGGCTTCCCAGAGTAGGGACAAAGCCAATTCTGTTGTTTAGATGTATTTCAGAAAAAAAAACCAGGAAGGAGTTACAGACACTTATAAAGACAGTGGGTAATTTTAATTCATTTTCGTGGCTCATAAAGATATGTTCACACTCAGCAGGGCTGGTAGCGTCAGTTTGTGACAAGGGTAGGTAGACAATAGGTTGGACTTATATATTAAGTCAGAGTCCATCTCATGAAGCCTTCAGCAGTTCCAGACTTTCTACTTAGCCATAGACAGTGTAAATGGTCTTCCTCTCGCAATATCACTAAACTTGAGTTTGAAAAATACATTGTATTTATGAAGAGAGAGGAAGAAAGCACAAAGAGAACTGTTTAAGAGTAACAAATTGAATTATCTTTATCATTGAAGTACAGCCTTGCTCTTCCTGTGCTGTTGTGATATTCAGGACATCTCTTGACCTATCTTCAGTGAGGAATTGTACTTTTCTGCCAGTGTGCTTGTCTACACTACTGAAGTCTCAAGATGACCATCAAGCATAGGTAATACAAGGAGTTGGAAGTATCTTACAGGAGTAAGCACAGAGGTATGTGACAGGTCATTAACTACTTATAACTTGGTATCATTGTCTTCCCAGAGTTCAGAAAGGCTTTGCAGTCTCAGAGGTGCCACTGCCTGCCTGTGATAACCACTGAACTTCTGCACTGTTTCTACCAATGCTTCTGCTGCTGTCATTTATCTGCTCACGTATATAGCATTAAGTCAAAGAGAAAGCCTTGAACTCTTTCAGGCTGTTTCATCAAGGTTATGATGTTTGTTAATTATTGTGCTTTTATAACTTGGTCATCTTAAAGAGGCAAAGTTATGCTGTTTGTTGGTGAATATGACTTTATAATATGGGCTTCTTAAACAGGTAAAAGAAATACATCCAGCTTTTATATGAGACTAGATATAATGTGTCCTGTGGCTCGGAACCATCTCCTGTAAATTTTCACCTTTCAGCACAACTTTGGATTTTAAGCTGTTCTCTGACTTTTTCCCATGCCCTGCCCCCTCATTCCCCTGCCCTCTAGGCTCCATTTTGAATTTTCCACAGGAAAAAAACACATTTGATATTTTGAAGAAACTGAATGACCTGAAGCCTGAGACAGAAGGAAACTTTCAAATATCAAATCCAGTGTTTTCTTCAGTAAATTTAAATCTTGCATGCTGCTGTCTCAGGCATGTATTCCTGTGACACATGAGCTCTGGCACCAGTGCAGTAACACCAGAGGAGACGGGCATTTTGGGAGATGAGACAGAGGTAGTGTCTCTGTGTGAGACTGACTCAGCAAACGTGATGTGTGTGCTGTCTGGCTGCTGATGGGAGCTGCTGATGGGAGCTGCAGATCCCTCTGTCATCACAGTCACTGCACTGAGCCTTGATGCAAGCATCTATCTGGACTACAGGGATTTAATTTAATCTACTGTCAAACAAGCTTCTGGCTACTGGTTCAGGTGTTGAAGGAAAAACAGAAGTAAAGTATTTAAACACACACATAAAAGTGTACATCTGTCTTCCCCTATCTACATTCTCAGATCCCCTTGTCACAAGTTGCAGGGTCCTCCAATGGACACAGTCCCTCAGCAGTGTCCCTGGCATGGCATAGGTTCTCCATGGCTACAGTCTCTTGAGGTTGTGGCTGTCTTGGCATGTGTGTCCCACAGTAGCATTCCCTCAGAGGCATTCATACCACTTTGACACATTATGATTTTCCCAGAGTGCATTTTTAGCCCAAGTAGCTAAGGCCATACCATACTTATGAGGGTCTGCCTGTGCTACTCTGATTGACAAAGACGTGTCAGGATGGGTTTTCCTTCCAGTGCTGTTTTTGTGGCTGTCAGTGATGCATGCAGCCGGCTGCCATGTGGGTCCAAGGCCTCCTCCCACATCATGCACTGCTGCAGCCCCACCATTTAAACCTTGTTACTCTTACCAGTACAAGTCTTGAGGGAGCTTGCCCTTTCTTATACCAGGAGATAAAAAGAAAAACTGTCTGAGTTAACCCCTAAGCAGCCCTGTGTTATGTTGCCTTGCAATGGTGACTGAGGACCTCCCTAGCCAAGATCTCTGTGTGCAATACCATTTCCCAGGTGAATAAATAAATAAAGCTATGTTTCCCTGTCTCTCACTTGTGCACTTGTGAGGATCTACAACATAAGTGCAGGTCAACATGGGGAGGAAGGCTGAGTGTTGTTGCCCATTCCCATAGGAACAGGAAGAGTTCTCCCTCATAACAGTCTTGCATGAATCCTAAAATTGGTGTAAACTTATGGATTTGACTCCTGGTTTGCAACCACCACCACCACCAGATGCTTTCAAATTTCTGTCTGCCATTAATCATGCCATTAGTTGCTTCTTAGAAGCCTTAACAAAAGTTTGCTATGGAGGCTGCCATAGCCTCAACCTGTCCTTTGTCAAGATATCCATCTTCACATCCTTATTTTGACATTATGTGTATAAAATTGTTAACAGCAGCTAATACTTTGGCCATAGTTTCTATATTCATTAAATTTGGATGCTCAGAGCTGCAGGTCTCAAAAATGTTAAAACAGATAAGGTCACATTACAGTCAACAAAACAGAAAAAAAAAAAGCAGAGAGAAAAGTTATTAAATAAAGCACAATAAAATTACTAAGAAAAGTTTTATATGGTTTACATATGCTTCTGTACAAGACTATACAATAATTTCAAAAATACTTTGCTATTTTTTGAGTTTTCTTTCCAAAGTTATTTGGAATAGAAAACCCCAGAAGTATGCATCTCTAGATGCTAATGGTCCTCAGTTGATTGTGATATCATTTAAGGAGTGGGTGCTGTGAAGTCAGTTAAAAAGGAAGAGAAGTTAAGGTTGTTTGCATGACACAGAGATGAAGCTGGAGAAAACATCAAGATGGTTCTGGCATTTGACTGAGAATGAAAGATTGTAATGGAAAGTGCAATAAATGAGAAGTTATGGAAAAAAAGGAAAACACGTATCAGAAAGGAAAATGTAGAAATTAAAGAGTGCAGGTAAGAATATCTGGCAACACTTAGAAAATTTCTGCAAAGTGTTCTCTGTTAAATATATTATCAGTTAAATGTCACAAAATTAAAGAAAAGTGGTATACTGTCTAAATTAATCACAGGTCACTTATTATGAGAGCTTGATCTCAGCTTGTAAATGTGTGAGAATGATGTCATGGAGATTGATCTCAGAAATAGTACGTTACTTCTATTCTTTGGTTGGATATTTGTGAGAAAATATCTTCTGAAATACATTCATAAAGAAATCATTTCCATACAGCTTTTTAGAACAAAAATTAGCTTTCCACAAATATTTTACCAGAAATATCTACTACATGAGTATAAATGTACTGTGTGTTTGCAAAGGAGGTCAGGTTTGTGTCATGTCTTTTTGAAATACAGATAAAAAATACTCGAATAATAGATCTGTTCTTGTAATTTTGAAAATCTGAAATATTCAGAGAAATAATAGATCATTTAAGTACAAAAGACCCATAGATGTTATCAAGATGCCTTTGCTGTCATTGTTTTAATATGAACTATTATTTCCTATATTTTCTTTGAATCCAGACATGATAAAACAAAAAGAAAATGAAAGATGAAGCTGATAGATGAAGCCATGGATCCTCAAGGGTTATTTTTTAAGAAAGAATGAAATTCAATTTATGAACAGAATTGTATGATGCCAGGAACATTTTGGCATCATCATTATTTTATTATCACTAATGCATTTCTAAAATGTATTGTAATATTTCTGTTATATTAGGTCATATTATAATAGAAAATATAATTTATAAAATAAACTATGAAATAAATAAGAATTCAATAACAATAAAATTTTGCCCTATAAAATACAGGAATGAGAGGGCTTAAGAAAGGGATTACTGGTAGTGACAAAATTTTCCATGTTATTATTTCCAGAGCGCACTGAATATAAATGCTTCTGGATCATGCAGTGTCAGAGCTTTTAAATCATTACAGCCCAGAGGTCAGTGTAGCAGATATAATTATATAGGTTGTTATGATTTTTCTATATTCCTAATTAACGTTATAGCAATCACAATTTTTTCTAGTTCCAAGATATCTTTTCACATATTTACTTTCCAAACATGTCTTTTAATACCACTACTCGTGGAATTAGATGATAGTCACGTAGTACAGCAAATTCATCTTCCTGTACTAACGTAAATATGCCACCCTAATATTACTTATTAGTACACAATAATTATGAGTCTTTTGCAGAACAATATACGTTATGCATTCTGCTCTTATTGTGATGAGGCCACATCAAGAATTAACTGACCAGACATTCTCAGAAGTTGATAAATAATAATAAAAAAAGAAAAATTGTTAAATTAAATTTAATCTGTGACACTAGTCAAAGCACAGAAGTTTCTGCCATTCAGGAAATGCACTGTACATACTAAACTGGTGTTTAGAATAGAGCTACACTGCCTGGAGTCTTGCTAAGAATGTGTTACATTAATCAGCCCTGTAGCTGAAATGTTATTCAGTGTTGTTGCAAGTTAGTCTTGTAATAAATAAAAATGTGATCAGTGTAAATGGTACTGCTTAAAGAAGTGCTCTTGCCATATTGAATATACCGCTTTTCAGTAAAATAGAGTGGTCAGATGTGACACCAGGGTTATTAGACTCTCAGGAACACCTAAGTTAATAGTGAGGAAAAATCTTTACAATTATATAGTAGAAACATTATTATCCATGGTTTGCAGCCAGGCTGCTAATGTAAAATATATTTTGGATACAGAAAAGGGTACAAAGGTTTTTTTACTAAGAATCCTAAAGGGTTAATATTAATAGCATATTTCATTTAAACATAAAAATTAGTTAATATAAATTTGAAATTGTCTAATGATGTAAAAAATATGGGTGATAGCAATTGACTTAGACACTTATTTTTTGTCTTCTTGTCAAATGCTGGTACTCTCAAAGAAATCATTGTAATAAATGGTATAAGAAAAATGAATACATTCAAATCAGAGCCAAGGACTGATGAAATCTTTATAGCAAAAGCTTCTCACAATAGCTTCAATGGTCAAGAATTGGGTAGCCAAGAGTATATCATCACAAAAATTACAGACTGTACTATATTGAGAAAAGGTTTTCACCAGCCCACACGTATAAGTAAAAGTGAATAGAAAAGCATAAACTTAAAGTTGGGGCTGTGGACGCAGAGAGAAAGTGATGAAAAGAATATATGTCTTACTAGAAAGTAAGATTAAGATCTCTCTCTTCAGATATGAAGATACACATTTTTTACATTCTGCTCCATCTTTCTTGAAAATATGGAACAGCAAAACACTTTTCAATTTCTTACAAGAAGAGAAGAGAGTGTTCCTTCTAAATTTCAGGTCAGAATTTCATAAAAATTCATAGTAGACCAGACATTATAATACAGGAACTAGTCATGTCAGTCTTTAGTCACGTTTCATTATAACATGCTCCATTGCACCTTTCTATTTTGGAGGATCAAAAGATAGGAATACTCAAGTTTTGAGGATTTGGTTCAGTGGAAAATTTGACTGCAATGTATTTCATATGGTCCTGCTCAGCTTACAGCTGGGGTCAGATAATTGACTGACATTTTTTTTCATGTTTTGAAGATCAGTAAAAAATGGAATAACTGGATCTGAGTCAGCTCGTAAAGGCTACTAGAAATTTTTCAATTGTGCCACAAGTCGGTGAAAGATTTTTTCCTGTTGATTTTGTACTGAAATAGTAGAAACATACAGGCGTACAACAAAAAAAAATTCTTAAAAAGGTTTGACTATGCTAGAACTGTCAGACAGTTTTGCTCCTTCAATGTTTCCAGGCCAGCTTTTTGGACTCAAGAGATTCAAATACTTCAAGAAAAATATAGGTATGGTTATATATTCAACTTTAACCATTCTCACCTACAACCAAGTAAATTGTGTTTCTGTCTCAAAGGAATCAAAGTAGATGTTATCACCTTTTTGTTTACTTTCTGAACTGTAAAACTACGAATCCTCCTCTTATTAAAGCAGTTATGTTTTCATATTTTCTAATATTTGCCACCCTGGCACTAAAACTCCCCACAAACTTGCTGTAAGAAGGAAGAACAAAGCCATAGCTTGTTCTAGTGTTTCTCCTTCCTGTAACTCCTTTGGAGTTATTTAAAATCTGTGTGGACACAGTCCCGGGTGAGCTAATCTAGCTGATTCTGCTTGAGCAGGGGGTTTGGACCAAAAGTTTTCGAGAAGTCTCTCGCAACTTCAACTATTGTGCAATTCTGTAACTTCAGAACATTGGTTGCTTGATAGAATATGTATGTGATAAAGACTGTGCAGTGAGTGTATAGAAAAGAGCCCCTGTGGAGAAGACATGGAAGCAAAATGATGTCACCTCCTTCAGGACAGATGGATCATCAAGTTGTCACCACCTGTGTGATAATACATTAAAAAAAAACCCAACAACAACCTGAGCAAAACAGGATTACTCCAGATGAGTTGTCTAATATCTGTCAGTCAGAGTTTATTTTCTATTTTTTAAAGACGTTTTGTGTATTTTCTCTCTTCCATTTTTGTACTATGAAGACTGCTACATTATTACAAACTCATGTTAAGAATGGCAGGAGAAATATATGACCCCTAAGAAGGTGGAAGCAAGAGCAAGATTTTTCAGTGATGATGAAAATGTTGCAGCTTTTATTTGCAGTCTTTTGCTTCCTAATATCTCCTAAAAAGATTACATATATTAGCTTTCTCTTGATGATTTGTTTACCTATTTGTTCATTTGGAATTTTACAAAACATTATGTTACTTGTGACTACTAAATAAATCAATCAACAAAAAATTGCCTCAGTAGATCAGTATTTTTTCAAAAAAAGGAACTAAGCCCTCTTCCAGATAATAGTATCATAATGTATATCATACCTTAATACATCACAAAGACAATTCTTGGTCATTTTATTTTTCTGATTTCACTGCAGTTTCTCAGTCTTTGTCATGCCTCACTTAAAACATGAATTTGAGATGGAGGATTTATATTTGTCTTTTTTTTCCTTTGCAAGCAAACATGGAAAACGTTAAAACGGGAATTTGAGATGGAGGATTTATATTTGTCTTTTTTTTCCTTTGCAAGCAAACATGGAAAACGTTACAGTATTACTAAATGTGTTTCATTCTTCTCTTCACGGAACTGAGAATTTTAAACATCAAAAAATAACTGTGTGGTTCTCTCAGATTAGGTCTGTATCTTTGAAATATACTGTTTTAGAATGTTAATTAAGTTTGACATAAGCATGGATATAAAATGCATCATGCCACTCAACTCACCAGCAGTGAAACTGATTACCAATTATAATCATTCTCTGCATGGTGACAGCATACCAAGATGGAGGTGCTGAATATTTCAGTTTGCAATATTATCTGGGTTGTTTAAAGTACTGACTACGTGTCCTGAAACCAATAAAGGTAATTGGTATGCATGTAAGAGCTGGCAGGCTGAGCACATCACTTATTTATAGAGTCTTTTGATGTAACTCTGTGGAAAAAAATTGTTAATAAAACATGGTTCAAAGGAAAATTTACACTCACCATTATAATATGACATAAAGTACAAATTATTGTACCTAAATAACTGTTTTCTAGAGAATAGTGTTCCTTTTTCCTTTTATTGAACTAGTCCACTGAAACCTAACAGAAAGGGGGAGGGGAACACAACAAGAAGGCTATTAACTCTTTTTTCTTTTGTGTTGCAGCTATCTGGAAATTAAGATATATACACGAGACAGTGAGTGGAAAATCACTGGGTATGTCATTGCTTTCATAACCTTCTAATTTGCTCCACAAATCGGTTTATGGTCCTCTTAGGGTACGTTCAACAACAAACTCCATGTCAACATCTGATGTGAGGCTTGAAATGGACCAGAAAACAGGATACAGGAAGTAACACACTGACTTGAGTTGAAAGACAGTGAGCCAGTTAAATTAACCTTCACACAGTCCTCCTGAATGGACACCAACAAACTTAATTCCTTTTCAAACAGGAAGACAAACATAAAATCTTAAGATGATAATTACTGAATGCTTTAGTTTTGTCAGAACTAGTTGTAAACCTTATGGAATCTATAGACTCAAACTTTGTATCAGAGGCAAGGAAAACAGAGCTTCTGTTTCATCTGTTTCATCTCTGAAAAGAGATGTAATATTAGCAACTATCGGTAAAAATCAGGTTCACAAGACTCAGATTTATTTTCTATGGAGTGAGGCTTGAATGTAGAGCATTATGTCCCTGGCACCACAGTTCTCAATTGATATCAAGACACAGAAGGAAAGAACAATACAGCACTGCACACACACATTCACTTCAAAAAGCTTTTTGGAACCGAGTTGGGGGATCAAGTGAAGCTCAAGCACACTGACAATATAGAAATTCACATAACATGTGGAATTACGGTATCTTAACATCATGAACACACATCAATCAGACAAGTGACTAATCAACCTGTTTGCACCCAAACTTCTTCTCTATATTCTGCCTTGGCAAAGAACTCTCTAGTCAGCCAACTTACAGGTCAACTTTTTTCCCCGTGTCTTGCAAAAGATTACTTTTCAGGAGATGGGTGCTGTTCAATCAATAAGACCTAGATGTGTACATCCACAGCTACTGCAAGAGTTAGTTGTAAAGGAGAGACTTAATCTAGTGGTGTAGAATTGAAGTTAAGTCATTGCTTACTTCTGCATCTGTAATTGGGCCACTGAAAACTTACAAGTTATAGCATTGTTTCATTAATAAGTGAAGAGAAAAAGTCTTCCTCACATTCAGAGGCAAAACTCCCATTGATCTCTACAAGAAAAGAAATTAGATATTGTCGTGGTTTGGCCCAGCTCGCACAGCAGCATCACAACAGTCTCTTGCTCGGTGCCCCCATTCATTCCCACCTCATTAGGATGGCGGAGGCCCCAGCGAAATGGGAGTAAAAAGATAAGCGAGGTTATTGTGGATTGAGACAAGGGCAGGGAGGACTCACTGCCAATTACGGTTCCGAGCAAAACAAACTCCAGTACTCGAATTAGAGAGGAAAGAAGGGAAGTTTATTCTACAAGAAACAGAACAGAATAAAAGCAAAAGGGAGTAGGATGATGAGAAAATTACAGCCAGCACTTGAAGATCTCCGTCCCCCATCCCTCCTTTATTCCCGGGCCCAGCTCACTGCTCCCAATATCTCTACCTCCTCATCCCACAACGGCTCAGGGGGGCAGGGAATGGTGGATGTGGTCAGTCTCTCACATATGGGCTCTGCCGCTTCTGTCTTCTCAGANTCTTAAAGAAGAAAATCACTGCCCCTAGCTCGGAGTCTGTAGTGAAGTGAATCACTGCCCCTGGTCCGGGGTCAGCCCTACCAAAATGAATCTCTGCCGCTGATGCGGAGTCCTTAAAGACATGGAAATAAATCTCAGCTTCACCAATTCTCTCCATAGAATGCAGGGGAGTCTCTGCTCTGGTACACCGCCTCTTCTGTCATCACTGACCTTGGAGTCCGCATGGTTGTTTTTCTCACTGTTCCTACTCCTTGTACCATCACCAGCCAGAAGAAGAAGAGACGGAAGGAAGGAAGAAGCAGGAAGAAGATGGAGGAAAAACAACCTCCTCTTCCGGCTTCTTCTTAAAAAGTGATCGTGGAGGCATCTAATTGGCTCAGACCCAGAAGTGGGTCTGGCTCTGAGCTGGGGAGAGTTGCGAACAACTTCTTACAGGCACCATCTTTACAGCCCCATCCCCCTTACCAGAAAAGACTGTCATGTCAAACCATGACAGATATACTGCTAGTACCTGTAATGATACTCATTTAGTACAGGTACTGTAACTCATTAGTACTCATTAGTAACAGGTACAGTTAGTATCTGTAAAACAAAAATCCAAAAGAGCTTTAATAAAATATAATGTGAAATTTACTGTGCAGTAATTATTTCCTAATACTCTTCAATGAGCACCAAGACTTTGTTGTCTTGGCATCAGTGGGGATGAGATCATGTCCTATTTGCTCTCATTGAGTTCACTTTGTCAACTTTTTTCCCCTGGACTGGCTGTCTATTTGTCACTGAGATCCTGAGTCCACTGTAGTGGTTTTACCAGTACCTGCTCAAAGCATACCCTTTTGTCAAAAACAACCTGGCAGTCCAAGCCAACTTGGGGAGTATGTCTTCTGGTTTTAAAGCAAAGTTGCCCTATGAGGAGATATCAGGCTCTCAACAGGCTCATGTTAGATTTGGCACAGCACCTGCAGCTCACTACAGCTGGCTCTGGGTTCAAAGGCAGAGCAGTCAACCTTCAGCTGAGATCTAGAGCTAGTTGAGTCCAGTGCATCCTTTTCACAGACACTAGGTTTCAAGACTGGAACCATTCCTTGAGTATCATCAAGGATGCAGCTGTCAGGAGGGGGAAATTAGTTTGATTTACCTTCAGAGAATGCTACACTAATTCAGGAAATGTACACAAAGGACATGAGAAACAAACATCAATTAGAAAAAGAAACACGAAAAATATCTTTCAGCATCTAGCCTGCCCTTTATTATTATTCCAAGTGCATTCAACCAATAATCGTCTCAGTCTGTCTCATTATTAGCAAATTGTAAAATAAATACTGAGTATTTTTATCTTCCCATTAGCAATACTGAATCTCATTTCCTTGGCAGGAAGATTTCCACAATGGGCACAAAGGGAAATATCCTGTGGTGGTCATCCCATTCACACAAATCTCTTTTAAGAAGTGCAAGGCACAGTTTGATCCTTTTTAATTTGTAGGAAAAGAAATGACAGTAGTATCTTTATTAAAAGATACATCACATTTTGGGCTGAATATTAAAAAAAAACACAGCAAACTATATATTGTAGAGACATAGGAGTAACAAAAACAGGAAGATAATACAGGGGAAAAGAGCTTTTTTTGCTTAGGTTTGAAAGTGTGATGACTACACTTATTAGCATATTAATCTTGAATAACAGTTTCAGAGATTGTATACTGTGTGGGAAAGAAACAGTTTTATCAGCATTTATTTTTCTTCCTTTCCTAGATGATCCAGAGCACACATAAGTTACCAAAAAATTAGAGATTACATCTACACAGCCCCTGAAGAGAGGATTGACTGTGAGCATGACATACTCTTGATCCAGCTGTGGGCCCTGCATGGAGTTGTTGCACAGCCTGCATGAGGACTGCCTGTGCAGACGGGCTGTTGTCAGCAAGGTGGCACTTGCAGATTTGTATGAGTAGGAAATATATTTTCTTCTCTTTCAAGTGAACTTCCAATACCCTGGAAAACACAATGCAGAGAAAGTGGGAAAGCTGAAGAAATTTGTCTTTGTATAAGTGTGTCTAATTAGTGAATATAAGCCACTCACTACCCCATATCCAGCTGGGTCCTTCACCTACTTCAAATGATTTTTCTTAATAGTAGACTGAGAAAGGAGAGTCCATGTGTCAGAAAAAAAGAGGGAAGTAAACACAGAATGGAATTAATGCACAGTTTTCAAATTCAACTCTGATCATTCTCAGACTAACAACTGATTCATGTTGGATGACTGCACCCTGTTTGGACTCTTTACCTCTGATGTCCTAGCTGATACAAAGCTTCATTAAGAAAAACTTTCTGGTAGTCATCGTCTTCTGACAGATCAGTTCATTTTCCTGTTGTACTAGGGATTATATTTGCCATCAGCACCAGTGTAAATAGTTTTTTTGAGTATGTATTTAGGTTTAAGTGTTGCTGTTGTTATGTCTTCTCTGCTGGCTGTACAGATCTGTGTTTGCTTGCACAATGATTGTTTTGCCACTGAGATGTTACAACAAAACAGGTAAAATAAAACAGGCAATCTGTACCTCTGTGTAATTTAATCATAGATAAGAAAATGATGGAATCTAGTCTATCTCATTCCATAAACTGAAAATAAAAATAATAATGAAGTGGTCTGTAATAAAAAAGAAAAAAAATAGAAATATTACAGTATTGATTTCAAAGGACTGTAATTTTGGAGAGGTGCTTTCAATTCTGTTAGTATTATAGATCCTGAAAATGAATGGAACCTCTTTTCAAAAAAAAAAATACCTCTCATTATTTTCAATGTTTTGAATAAAAACTAAGGTAGCACAAATGTTTAAACAGATGACTCATTGATATGCCTTTTTTCTTTACTAATCATGGTTATTAAAGCAATCACTTTCTTTTTTATTTTGTTTTAAATGGGCATAGAAAATTTGAGTCTGATAATGACCTTTGTACATCATGCTGCAAATTGATTTTGATGACCTTTCACTCTCAGATAATTAGGCTTCATGCACATTCAACTTGTTCTCACTGTACTGAGACTAGCTATTGCATTGCTCTCTACAAATCCCTCACTTTCTAGCATGTTGTCTCTTACTCTCCATTAGTGATTTGTTGTTATTAGAGAACTTGGGGATTTTTTGTGTAAAACCTGCAATTGTAGTTGAGCTTCCCCTTTATGTTAACACTTTTGCAGTGCTAGATTTGTAGTTAAAATGGTGACAGGAGCTTTTTCTCTTTTTGTAAGGGAAGACTCAAAAAAATCAGTTGTGAAATAATCGTCTACTCATTACTGTGCCTACCTCAAGCTTATTTTCCCTTCAAAACCAAACGTAATTTTGGTGGTTTGGCGCTCCAGTTTAAATTCTCATTCAATCCTCCCTAAACTCCATGCACACAACATCATACATATAGTAGAAAACATAGCAATAACCTAGGAGATTGCTTATTTCCACCAGGAAAAATATGAAAATATCAAATGTAATGACTGAAGGATGAAGGCTCACATACAAATAGAACATGTAAGCGCAACTGTCTCTAATAGAACAGTTTTCCTTAAGCATCAGTTGCTCTAAAAGTGAATGTCTTAGGGAAGGGAACCTATTACACCAAGTCACACATTATATCTTCAACATAATCTGTGAGAGATCAGAAATTTTCTGAATGTGAACTCATACAATTCATGTACCTAAAAGGTAGACATTCTGAAAGACAAAATATATTACAACTTTCAGTAGAAACTGATAAAGAAATTAAAAGCCTCACATCAGTCTGTAAGCAATTACTTTATCCTAAACAAATTATTCTACACAAGCTCCTGCCTTTTGACAGCAAAAATTGGTCCTGTGTTTTATGTGCAGCAAGGTAATAGAGGTAACATATAATAGAGTAGGAGTTGTTTCTAGATTAATGAAATTCAGCAAGTCAGTCCTGCTTTATTTAGGGATTATATGGACAAGTCTTTATATACTTACATTGCAGACCTGAATAAAGGACAGGAGTCTTCAGTGACATAGTTCTGCTTCCAAAGATAAAGACAAAGTCTTTTAATCTAATCTGTTACAAATAATTTGATATGTATGTGCAAATGAAGATTAAAAAACAAAAGGGAGAAAACTGAGAAAACAATGAAGGAATACTGTTGTTTTGTGAAGGAGTAGTAAGTTTCAACTCTCTATAAGGAAAGACAGAATTGTTTCTGTTGATGTGCTCTGTTCTATTAACTTCAGTCCAACAAGATGAGAAGATCTGCGTATTTCTGTGAGAAAAAGGAAACTATAACAGGATATGAAGGTCTCAGAGGGTAAGAAGAACCTTAAAAACAACCAAGCTTAACAGAACATTTGTTCTGAGATACTTTTATTATTAATGGTATTGTTATATTTATCAGCAAAGGCATGTGCCAAGGGAGGAAAAATCTGGAATACAGCCAGAATGTGTTTACTATCTTTATGAGCAGGATGGAGAAGAGCTTTCTATGTTTCTTGCTGTGGAAGATCTACAAGGGCAAGGACTCTGTGTTCTCCTTTATTTTATATAGTTCTCAGCACAATGTCTGTTCTTAATAAATAATAAATAAAATAATGACTTGGAGAACATATAAAAAGATGAGTTGGGAGGACATACTAAATTATTCATAAACATTCCCAACAATGTCACTTTCCAATGAAAGTGTCATCCTATCCTCTGTGTGGGTGAGACAACAACCTTCATCTCACGCAAATGTGACAGCACTAAGAGCAAAAGAATTTTTTCATATATTAGTACCCAGGATGCAACAAAACATTTAGAACAAGTTTACAAGAGTAGAATTTTTCTGTAATTGTCTTCACTACACCACTGAAATTCCAGTCATTATTATTGTATAAAACATATGGAATGCAAATTGACAAAGAATTTACTTAACAATTTAAAGAAAAGCTCATAAAGTAGTTAACAGTTCTCTTCTTGAGCAAATAAGAAGTAATGACAAAATCAGTAATAACTACCTCCTTACCAGTTGCTCTCTACTGCAAATCTACTGATCTGGGTTATAAGGGACTGCTTCTGTTCTGCCTTCATCAATCAGGAGCAGTATGAGTTCTTATGTGAAGTTGTGTAATCTGGTTTACCTCCAAGCTGTTCAAGGCTGGCTATATTCATGCTGTGTAGTAGATGAATTAAAGCACCAATTGTCTCAT
The DNA here is from genome assembly GCA_013401255.1 of Urocolius indicus. Classification (NCBI taxonomy): domain Eukaryota; kingdom Metazoa; phylum Chordata; class Aves; order Coliiformes; family Coliidae; genus Urocolius; species Urocolius indicus. The sequence goes on from WBNH01003746.1 coordinate 44,933, forward strand.
CAACCTTTGTCCTCTACAGTGCAGTCCTTCCTAAAGCCACTGCCATGTCTGTTTTGCCTCAGATGTGACCTCAATGTCAACATAACCTACACAATGAGGGGCTTTTCTTTCTGTTCAGTGCTTTCTTTGCTTCCAATAAAGTGAGCATTAGGGTGAGATGGGAGGAAAAGCAGGTGAAACGTATATTGTTCCTGCAACCTTGAGGAAATCACCCAGAGATGTGTGTTATTGTTTTTCTCCAGTAATTCTATTCTTAGCCATGTAGCATTTAGTGTGGTTGTCATTATTACATCACTGGGAGTCATGAAGCAGTATTACAATAGTGAGATTCATTGCAAAAAGTATAAAGTTTCTAGCTATCAAAGCCACACAGTTTGCAACATTAACCTCTAGAAGACTCAAAAAGAGATCATCTTGAAATACATATTGTTAAATCTTGCAATTTCTAAATGTATCTTCCCTACATAAAGACAAGATGGAGCTTGGGCTGACAGTGTTTAGGGAAGCTTTACAAGGCTAGCTAACTCTGGACAAAACTATCTGTCTTTCCCTCACTCTCCTTAACTCAGAGATTTTGACTATGATATTTCCTAACAGTAGTTAGATGCTTAATTGAAAGTACTCCCCCCATCACACAGTACAGGCAGGAGATTGACCTGCTGGAAAGCAGCTCTGTGGAGAGAGACTTAGTAGTACTGGTTGATAATAAACTAACCATAAGCCAGTAATGTGCCCTTGTGGCCAAGAAGGCCAATGGCATCCTGGGATGCATCAAGAAGAGTGTGGCCAGCAGGTCAAGGGAAGTTCTCCTCCCACTCTGCCTCATCCGGAGAATATCTGGAGGTGAGGCCTCATCTGGAGTTCTGTGTCCAGTTCTGGGCTCTCCAGCTCGAGACAGGGAACTTCTGGAGAGAGTCCAGCGCAGGGCCAGCAAGATGATCAGGGGACTGGAGCACCTTCCTTATGAGGAAAGGCTGTGAGAACTGGGACTGCTTAGTCTAGAAAAGAGAAGACTGAAGGGGGTCTCATTAATATTTACAAGTATATAAATGGTGGATATGAGGAGACTGGGACATCAGGACAAGGGGTAATGGGATGAATCTGGAACACAAAAGGTTCATGTCAACAAGCTTTGCCTTGATAAATTAAAACAGAAAAACTCTGGGCAAAGCATTACAGACCTACACAATTCATTTTGCAGCAATTTTCTCAAGGCTGTCTCAAGAATGACCTGCTATCTTCCTCATCTTATTTTCTCATCTGGAAAAATCTGAGCCATGTGGTACACTGGGGAGTAAGTGGTCTGAGACTGCTGCATTCAAAGGCCATTAACAATTATAACTCTTAAAATCACCACTGTCCTGCAGACAAGGTTAATAGTGGTCTATAGAATAGGTAGAGAGGTCAGTAGTTAACTTTTACTAGAATAAATACCAAGTGAATTGTTTGATTTTCTTTTTTATCTCAGACATAAAATAAGAATTGCAGTTTTTAAAGATCGCTACTAAAGGATACTGTTAAAAACATGGAACTTGAAACCTTTTAGACCTTAACGGCCAGGGAAAGACATACTTTAAGTGTATATCTTTTTTATTACTTTATTAAATTTCTTCTCCTGAAACAGAAATACAACTATATTTTCACAGAATCTGGCAAGTTTGTCTAGTTTACCTGTTATTTTGGTAGTCTAGTCTGAAGTTTTGAAATAAAAATATTCAGAGAATTAATTTTCAGTGGTGAGGAACAAATCTGAGAAAGATAATAACTACAGCGAAATAAGTGAAAAAATTATGTAAGAATGAAAAATAATATAAAAATTTAAAGTATAAATTGCCCAGTTAATCTTTGTTTCCTAAATGAAATTCAGAAAAGTCCTGTGAAGACAATAAAAAAATCTGGGGATACATGGAGTGGGGTAAAAACCAAACAGATTCTGCCAGTATAGACAAACTCCTACTATGGCAGATTGTCATCTACAAAAATTAAAAAAAAAAAATTAAAAAGAACTAACTTCAATTAAAGAGAGACACTTATCAGCATCTAAGAAGGAATGATACTGATAATTATACTGAATCAATAAAAAAAGGAAAAATATTATCTGAATGGTAAAACCATATGGTACGTATTACTGGGATAAAGCTGAAACACAAAAAATTCCACTTAAATATAAGAAGAAACTATTTTACTGTGAGGGTTAGGGAGCAGTGGAACAGGCTGCCCAGAGGGGTTTTGGAGTCTCCTTCTTTGGAGGTCTTCAAGACCCATCTGGACATGTTCCTCTGTGACCTGATCTAGGAGAACCTGCTTCTGTTCACATGAAAGGTTTAGAATTTCAGTATTTCAAATCCTTCAAATGGGTGACTCTTGCTTCAAAAATTATTTGTCTCATGAGATGATGAAGAATTTTTATAAATATTTTTTTCCTTCAACTTACATCTATTCTTAGTGTTCATATTTGTCACTGCATTCTACTCTTCTGTAGATATAGATCTCACTCATGGAGTCTGGAGTAGTGAATTCTGCCAGTGTATGAGAGTATAGAGCATAGCATACTCTTGGTAAATCTTTTGTAAATTTTAGGCCCTTTTTTGAGATTTCATTCCCTCCTCCCCTTCTTCCCAAAATCCTGAATGGCTCAGTGACTTGCTAAGAGTTTGTTGAGCTTTTCACTCTGGGTCATTGGTTTGATTCAAGCCTAAGTCAGTGGTGAACCAAGAGTCATTACCATCTGAGGATGGGTTTGTGCTCCTTTGAAATGAGTTAGTGTCTTGAATGATTTTCCTTTGAGGTAGAAGTGATAAGCACTTTCACAGCAGACAATCTTTTGGTGCACTTTTAGCTGAGAGGACTGAATTTCTGACTGATGGACCAATCACTCTAAGTCAGAGATGAGGAATGCTCAAGCTCCATTAAAAAAACTCTGCCATCTATTTTTTCTTGTGTATAAAATGTGAGGCTTTCCAGAGCTTTCCAGTTTTCCAGAGCTGTTAATCTCTGCTGTTTTCATGAAGAGCATGCATGAAAAAAAAAAAAAAACAGAAAAGAATTTATGTGACTCTATACTCAAGTTATCATTAAGGAAAATTTCTCTGGAAAAAAACTATGTTATCTTTCCTTCTTGCTGTCATTGTTCTTTGGGAACGAATACATCTTGATTAAGAAAGAAACAAAAAATATTATTAAATCACAAGAAATTGATGAGACTGTGAAGGATGCATTGGCTTTGCCATAGTCTGTAGGGCTGCTTCTGCTTTGATGAGGTGATCTTTATATTTTATGGAATGATCCTTTCTTGTAGTCTTCCTTACCTATAAGTGTAGTTTTCCACTTCCTGCACTCTTTACAATCAGCTTTAACAGATGACTGCTCATGATGACAGTGTTCTTCATGGGCGAATTTTAGATTTATTTGATTTTTTTCTTCAGCTGATAGAGGAACTCTGCCTGTAAGCAAAAATATATTTATTAAATTATTGGGTTGCATTTCTATTCATGATCCTTATTATAAGAGGCTTTTGTCTGTATTTCTACAATCCCCATCTAAATGGTGTCAGAAGGTCCGGCTGATTTCTAATCCTGATCCTCTTTTGTCCTATCAATACAGTTTGCCCTTTACACATAATAGAAAAATAACTAATAATCTTGCTTCATTCTGATCTCTTTTCAGCAAGCTTTATCTAGAAAGGGCTTCTAACTTACTAAATAAGGAAATCTCAGATTTACCAAAGAAATCAAGCCACATTCCTACAAATTAGCATTCTTTCCCTGACCTTGGTGGAACTTACTCATATTTTTTCCCTAAAACACTATGTAACTAGTGGCTTCCTAATTTCTTCCCCCACTTTTCCATTTTACTATTTTTTTGTTGTTCAGTACCCATGCAAAATATACCGTGCTTGTAAAATATGTCCTTTTCTCATATAGGATTCTGAATATTGTAAAAGTAACCTCATTACTTGCTCATTTTGAGGTAAGTACCTATAGCTAAAGCTGACTAGCTATTGTTTGATATTGAAATGACCGTTCAACTGTGAATTTTTTAGCTTTGGTAACTTATGAGAATTTAAATAACTTATTGGATATGATGGGAAATGCATGCAGTCCATGCTGCTGTTGATATTTGCACACAAATATGTACTTCTAAAACTGAGGCCTATAAATAGCAGCCCATTTAAAATATGTGCATTTCATGCTAAAATGTGTGTTTACCTTAAAAAAAGAGCTAATTCTTTACAGTGTAAGAGTCATATATGGTATACTTTATTTGGATGATTGACAGGAGATGATACAATAATTTATTATTGCATCAAATGTATTTTAAGTGATTCTTCCATTGAAACAATCTGAGCATGGAGCTAAAAGGCAGAGGGAATGGGAAGGAGAGAGAGAGGCTCATGTTGAATTAATTTTGCCCTCTGGAGAAATCCTCATGACTGTACAGAGTTATGAGGCAGTGCACCTATTATGGTTATTCCACAATCAAACATTTGAAGCACTGATCAGTGTCAAGAGTAGAGATAGTGAAGAGCCTCAAAATGAGACTGAAAAGACTTGATAGAGTCAGCTACTCTCTAACCTTGACTCAGCAGTGTGAGTACTAAAAATAAAAAAAGCTGAGAAAACGAGAAAAGCAAGCAATTAACAAGCAAAAAGGAAAGTAAGAAAATAAGACAGATTTGAAAATGTTGCTTCTTCCAGATAATAGCTTTCTTCTTTCAGCTGCTGAAGTCCTATTTATTCTTTATTAATAAATCAAAGTATTAGAACGTTCTAGTAGATACCAGCTATGGGCTTCCCCAAGTCAAGTTAAAATCTTTTTAACTCCTTGAAGAAATAAAAATATTCTCTTCTAATTATTAAAATAATAACATGAACAACAATAATAATAATAACAACAATATCAATAATAATAATGTTTTTATGATAAAAAATTTAAAACTTGTCAAAAGCTGTCTCTTCCTACAAGCTTTTTGGAGTGGTGACATTGTGAACATGTATATATATTTGACATGTGTAATATCGACGTCATTTTCATGTGCATCTAAAAATGATGATTCAGAAACAGAAGAAAACATCCATTTGATAGTATTTTTCCCCCAAAATCGGGAGTTATTTGCTCTTAAATAATCAAGAGAAAAGAAAAAAAGTTGAAAAACCAGCCCTAAAGTTATGAACCCTGACATTTCAGCAAGCAAGGACTGAAACTCCTTTGTAGTAGATTCCTAATTTGTTCATTTTACACTGTCTAAATAACTAGATCAAAAAGCAGTGTCAGATGCCCAAAGCAGTGTTTGTCAACAGTTCTTTTTTATTTCAAAGGATCTGAATAGGAGAAGGCTAGTACTGTATTTCCAAACAGACATAGGAATGCTTTTGTTGGCAGCCCCTTGCTGCAGAATGAATACACTCCATGAGTAGAGACCATTTGTCTGCTGATTACAGCAGACCCCAGGGGAGCTGATGTTAGCTCTCATTTTCACTTCTCTTTCTCTCACAGTGTCTCCTTGCTGTGACAGTCCTGCCTCCCCTCCTCCTCCTTGCCTTCATTCCTCATAGCTTTGAGTTGATCTGTCTTGGCAGTGGTATATTTAAGACTGTTTTCCAAATTAAAATCAGACTAGGATGTTTGAAATGTGTTGACTTGCCTTGAAGGTTAACACAGAGAAAAAAATAGATAAGCTATTCTCATTTGGAATTCAGCACTGAACATAATGAATGTACTTGGTATTCATGCGAATCTCACATGTATTTCAACAAGAGTGCTACTGTAATTTAACACTGGTACTAAAAACACTGGGAGGAGAGGGGTACTTAAAATAAAACTTCATGGAATAAAAAAAGGGATATACATTTTGTCTCTGCAGCAGCTCTACATCTTGCCTGTTATTTTAATACTTAATTTATAGGCTTTCTTTCCCATCCTCCACTAAATTCCATAGAATTTTCTCAGAGAAAAGATGAGAAATATTCCTTTACTGTGTTAAATATGTAGCTTTATGATTAAGTACTCCCAAGGGCAGCAGTGATGTATATACTATCAAATTACATGGATTTTACACACCTATTTTCTCTGATATCCAATAAGAAATGTGTACTTACTGCAGTAACCTTGCTTTATTCATGCTACACTTTGGAGAAACACACTACACCAAGAACATTCAGTAACCTGCTGTCTTATTTTTTTCCCTTACATTATTTCAGAGGGGAAAATATATGTTATGTTCTAGCAAACAATTTTCTGAGATTCCTAATCCATTTATAAAATAGGGTAAATGGCATTGTCATCTCAGTGACAATGGACTTCAGAACAACACCCAAACACACGAGCTGAGACTCAATTCTTCTGGTATAAATTTGACCATCCTCCTTCCACTTTTCTCTCTTTGTGCTCACTCTGATGGTGTTTCTCAGTTTTCTCATTTTTCGTTAGATTGTCTTTGCTGGAGTAACACAATGAATGACAGCTTTTAATATTTAACTGTAAAAAATCTATGTACATTCCCACGTTCCTCTTGCAATCATTCTAGAATCAGTGTTTCCCTCTACTTTTCACTAACTAACATAGCTTTGCTTATCTAAATCTTTATCAGAGAACACTGTGTGCTCTAAAAGTAGGAGTTGGTTGCTACTTCTCAGGGGAACAAATGAAGCTCAGAAAGTATGCAAAGGTGTCATTATGCATGGATATGAGGCTGTAAGGTGAGGTGGGATGTAAACAAGTTTCTTTGTTATTATGCAGAATCTCAGTTTTCAGTTTTTCCAAGTTGTTTAGTTGTTGTTTTTGTTTTTTCCTAGTGGGAAAGCTTAAAAATGAAATCCTGTGTGCCTACTTCAATTACCCTAGAAAAACAAGGAGAAATCTTGAAAGTATAATAGAATCATTCACCCACACAGGGCAGCAATTCCCTTAAAAGAAGTCTCTTATCATAGAATAACAGAATCATTACTGTTGGAAAAGACCTTTAAGATCATTTAATCCAACCACTAACCTCACACTGCCAAGCCCATCACTAAATTAAACCATATCCTTCAGTATCTCATCTACATATCTTTTAAATATCTTTAGGGATGGTGGCTCCACCACTTCCCTGGGCAGCCTGTTCCAATGCTTAATAACCCTCTTGGTGAAAAATTTCTTCTTAGCCTCCAGTCTAAACCTCCCCTGACACAACTTGAACTCATTTCCTTTTATTCTCTCATTCATTACTGGAGAGAAGAGATTGACCTCCACCTCACTTCAACCCCCTTTCAGCTGACTGTAAAGAGTGATCATGTATACCCTCAACCTCCTCCAAAATAAACAACTCCAGCTTCTTCAGCCACTCCTCAGAAGGCTTATCCTTCAGACCAGGTTCATTGCCCACATCTGGATATGTTCCAGCACTTTAATGTTCTTTTTGTAATGAGGTGCTCAGAACCGAACACAGTGTTTGAGGTGCAGCATCACCATCATGAAGACCTTGGTCTTGGTGGCCACACTATTTCTCGTACAAGTCAGGACACCATTGTTTTTTAGGATCATACTCTGCCCTCCATGCAGCCAGCCAATCAAGGGGGCAACCCTGGGGATCCCCCCTCCTCTCTTTGCCCAACTGAATTCAGAGACTCGAGGGATGGAGGACAACAGCAACCGGTCATTGCCTCACATGAATGTGACTGCTACACCTTCCCAGGTACCCCTACCTTCACAGAACACTATAAGCAGAATCAAGTAGTTACCAGGTCAGACTCATCCCAGTAGGAGCAAATTGCCCAGTATTCAGGCAACCAGTGCCCAACATCAAAACAGATTCCCCAAAGAAGAAAAAAAGACAGATCATTGTCATAGGATACTCCATTCTGAAGGTAACAGAAGGCCAACGTGCAGATCTGACCCACTTCTTAGGGAAGTCTGCTAACTCCCTGGGGTGCAGATCAAGAGGAAGCTCCCTATCCTTGTACTACTACCATGGACTACTATCCATTGTTGGTTTTACAGAGGGGTAGTGATGAAAGGTCAAGCAGTAGTCTAAAGTCCATTGAGGGAAACTTTAGGGTATTGGGATGCCTGATAAAGAGATCAGTAGCGCAAGTAATGTTCTCCTCTATCAGAGGTTATGGACAGAGATGAGGAAAACATAAGGAAGGCAAACAGATTAACACCTGGCTCCAAGGCTGTTGTCACTGGCAAAATTTGGAGTTTTTTGAACACTGGGCACGTTATAGGGCAGTGGGGATAATTCAAAGGGATGGAATACATCCGTCACAAAGAGAGGAAAAGCAATTGGAACAAGAATTAGTGGGACACACTGGGAGGGTTTTAAACTAGATTTGAAGTGGGAAAGGGGTAATACCAGGCTTGATGGAGGTGAGCCTGGAGACAGCATGCAGGCAATTGAAGGATGGTCGACTTCTTAGATCTTTGAGTCTACCACCTTGGTAGAGGCTGGAGTTGGAGTTCTTTGTGGCAGCAGGGAAATCAGTGTTATTGTGCTAGGGGACATGGATGTATCTGAAAATATTCATGAGGAAGTTAGGACTTCTTTCCCCTGAAAGGTAGCTGGATCACTAACCCACCTGATGTGCTTCAACACTAGTGCATACAGCATGGGTGACAAACAGCAAGAATTGGAAGTCACTGTGTACCAAGAGAAATGTGACACGGTCCCTATTATGGAAATATGGTGGGATGAGTCACATGGCTGGAGTGCTGCACTGAATAGCTGCAGTCTCTTCAGAAGATACAGGCAGGATAGGAGAGGCAGAGGTGTATCCCTCTGTGTTAAGTAGTGTCTCAACTGTTTTGAGGTCAACAAAGGTGAGAATTGAGTCAAATGTCTATGGGTAAGAGACAGAGGGAAGGACAACAAGGGGAATATCATGATAAGAGTCTGTTATAAACCGGCCAGCCAAGATGAGGAAAAAGATGAGAGGTTATTTAGGCAGCTGGGAAAACTCTCAGGATTGCAGGCTCTCTTTCCCATGGAGAATTTCAACCTACCAGATGTCT
>WBNH01003747.1:9476-30554 GCA_013401255.1 Urocolius indicus
TCCCTTCCCTTCCCTTCCCTTCCCTTCCCTTCCCTTCCCTTCCCTTCCCTTCCCTTCCCTTCCCTTCCCTTCCCTTCCCTTCCCTTCCCTTCCCTTCTTTTCTGTCTTTCTCTCTTTTTCACAGTGAGCAAAATATTTTAACTGGTACATGTTCTGGCTCTGCATTTATCCTGTAACTAGGAACTGTTCTTCTCAACAAATTTCTTAAGTTCCCAAAAAATATATCTAGCATTGAATTCTTAAGAATGTTTTATCCAAAACCATCATAACTGCACTTTCTACACACGTAGAATCAAGTAATGTCAGACCTGCAATTTATCTCACTGTAACAAGTTATTTTATGCTCTTATATTATTCATTATTAGTTAAGATTGTACTTGCCTCTGTTGATTGAAGTCAGGAGAACCTTCCAAGGCTCTTACTGTGCTAACAATGATTCTATATTTGTTCTCTTGTAGTCCTGTACAAGGTTGCTGACACGTTACTAGTAAAGTTGTACACCTTGTACATCTCTTGTCATATGTGGATGCTTAGCAGTCATTTTTGAGATGTATGGTTAAAATAATAAGACAGTTGCTAATTTTCATTTAGCTTTTAAATATCAGATGATGTCAACCAGTGTTCTGATCTAACACTCTGCCAAATATAATTTTTAACTGACCCAAACACTTTTCTGATTAAATATTTTTAGGGGCTATTTGCAGTATTGGCACTTACTGAGTTTTAAAATTCCGACAGAGAAAAAAAACCCGAACAGGTGACAAGAGCAAGGCAGATTGCAACTCTTCTGTTGTGTTGGAGTCCTCAGAAGCAGTACAGTAAGACAGAAGAAATAATTGAAAAAAAAAGTGGTTAAATACTTGGCCATGTAATTATTTCAACACAGCCCTTCAGGACTTGATCCCACTCCAGTTGAAGCCTTAGGGACTTTACTTAGGAGAAGAGCTGGATGAAGAAGTGAAGCTTTTGTTTAAGCAGCCTTCTTTAACCTCTTAAGTGTTGACTAAGCACTAGAGTCAGGTGTAAATCAATATACAAGAAGGAAAGAATCTGGAGGCTCAAGAAGTTCCTTAAATAGATAGCCTCATTGAGACTACCACAAGATATCTAAGCAAGCTGCAAATGCCAGGAAAAAAAAAACCTTTCTCATAGGATTTCCAGTGCTTTGTTCTTCTAGTAAAATTGAAAAAAACATGAGTGCTTGCCCTCTTCGTGGGCTCTTCTGTTTTCCATCTGCATCTAAGGAAGAGATAGGGCATTTAAAGAGAAACAAGAAAACAGTGTGTGTAGTACACGAGGCCTAGTTTTCAGTGCCTTTGTGTGTGATACTTAGTGTACATTGGCTCTACTAAGGTATAATTTTTGTTTGAAACTTTTCCTACACCTGGGTTGTTCATGAAATAGGCCAACAACTGAGAATTTAATTACAGATAGTGTGATCATATTAGCTTCTCTTCCTTAAGAGGACATAATCAACTTGTTTTAATAATAATAATTAGTATACATATAGATATGTTATTTTAGCTGCATTAGTTCATTTAGATGCCATCACAAGAGACAGCTTTTAGCAGTAGGTTGGATTTGGTCCCCTCTGATCTGAACTGATCTATGATTATATGGTGTAACAGCTCATTTCTACCCTTAGTTCATGATGCTCTGATGCTTACTGTATACAGAGGGATGTGAACTGGTGAAACAACAGACTATTTGACAGCGTAATCTTAAATGCCTCTCTGAGATGCAAAATTGTGTCTTTATCTCATGTATTTGGAAGTTATTCTTATCATAATAGTAAACGTTTCTCATCACCTAACTGTATCTGTCTTTCAACCAGAACTACCTGCTTTGGATGACACGTATCGCCCAGCTGCCATCAGCACATTGTTTATATGACTTGTGTCAAGAAAACCACACTTCTGATTATATCACAACAAACCTGGACTTTGAGGTACGATGGGTAATACAGTGAGGGAACAGCTAGCAGAAAAAGTAGGAAATTCAGTCACTTGCAAGATTTGCTGTGGTTTTTTTATTTGACCGAGTTCGTGCTTGTCCATGTGTTTGTATTAGCCCTGCTGGGACATAGTTCAGCACGTTATTTATACAAAGTTACTTCGGTGGCTGATTGTTATTAATTACCATCCTGAGTTCTTTGATGTTAAGCTAGACTCCAAATGAAATTTGGTTTCAAAAGTAATTAGGAGTTAATGTGGCAATCTGTGTTGCCTGTTTTATTGTATTCTTGTAATAACATTGAAAAAACAAAAAAGCTAATTTGCTTGAAAACCCCCAAATCTTTCTCTGAAATATAGAAAATATTTTAAAACTTACTGGAAAAGAAAGGTCCTCTTCAACCCTATGCATGCTTGATTAGATGAAAAGAATCATACCAAAAAACCAAAATGATATTCCCATTATTCTACTACTTTATTTTTTTAAAAGCCCTCATCAAAAGTAAAATGTCAGTTTGAACAGAGCTCACACTGTATTAGGCAATTTAGACAACAGTTGCACAAATTCCTTTCAGATGTACTTTGATTCACCACAGGTCCAAAAATTTTATTTCAGTTTCTCAAAAAGTGACTGCTTGATTTCTTTTTTTCAGCTAGAATCTTTCCATTCTATTTCTAAATGCAGGGAAAACTGATGAATTGACAAAAAGTGATGCTTTTATTAGCTATCTAAATAATTAGAAAAGGAGCAACTGCTTAATAACATATTTTCATATTTTCAGCTGAAGAACTGTAGCCTTGATTGTGGACTGCGTGGTGGGGTAAAGAGTTTCTTGTGGGAAAGACAACAATTATGATGTACAGTGTGTTTTGATCAAGATTCCAGGTTTTCCAAAATTGTTCTCTTGCTACATTTCTGCATGTGCTCAGACACAATGTTGCCATATATTTTCTGTGCACATTTACCACTTAATTAAACCTTTTTCTTCCCACTAGAAGGTACATGGATTTGTGGGCCACTCTTTACTGTGTTTTTATAAATGCTGCCAGAAAAAAATTTCAATGTCTACAGCTAGTATGACTTTTTTACATGTCTGGCTATAACTTTGCAATTGACTACTGGGTCAAAGGCTGAAGAAAAAATGTAGTGACCTTATGGCCTTTCTTTACCTATTTCCTGTAAGAGAGCAACCTTCCAGCCAACTGTGAGTCTCTTCAGAATTTTTTTTTGTGATAGAGTGCCTGAAATTGAAATATGGTCTTTAGATGAGGAAATTTAGAGGTGGCAAATCTGCTTAGACTCTTTCAGAAGAGATCACGAGATTAAGACCTTACCTTCCCTAAATATGTACTGTTCATCAACTATCACGATTCTTAGTTTCCCAAGATAAAAGGCAACTTGAATGCATTGCTTGGAAAATATAATGCTTTGTTTAAAAGCAGAAAAAGCAGAAAGCATAGAACTTTGCAGCAATACAACCTATGCCGTGATAATCCACTCTGGCAAAAGCCTTAGCGACTGTCAGGACTGCTCATAACACTTTATTATCTTTAGCTTCACAGGATGCAGGAGTTGAGAATGGTGCTGCCAAATCTTTAGCAAGTAGAACCTTTTTCCTGAAGCCAACCTGAAATCTTTTCAGGTCCTGTTCCAGGCTAGCTTCCCTTCCTTGTACCTGTTGCTAATAACATGATGGTTCTTGAAGTTAGGTTGATTGGTGATACAGGCAACAGAATGAGGGCCCTGACAGCCATTTAACATGTAATCTATTCCTTACACTATAGGGCTTTGAGCTATGCACACCAGGAGAGCTTATTCCTGGTGTCCCTGTTGTGTTATTTACCTCTGCTCTGAGCAGTTAAGTCCACCACAGTCATTTAGTAAATTATCAGTTTTCTTATTGGCCCTAAATTGCGCCTAATTAAAAATCTGACCTCCACAAAATAGTCCTCTTCCTAAAGAGACAGAACATAAACAGGAAAAATCAGCTAATTGCTGTAAAAACTGCTTTTGTGGCACTGTAATTGGACCTCAGTGAAATGAATGAACCCACTGGGGATTCCCTAATGAATGTTTAACTGCAAACAGTAGTCGGGCACTTAAGCAGCTAGGCTGATGGTCCCTAATGAAATCAAAGAAAATCAAATAAAAGAATCTAGCACTTTACTAACCAGATTTCTTGGTATTGAGACATAAAAATAATATAATTCTGGGTAAATAAAATGTAAAGAAAAGTTATTAATAAAGCGATGGAAACTTAGCTACTCTTGCTTTGGATTCCTTTATTCCTTTTTACTGAAAAAAAACCTTCAGAAAACTCTGCCTTCTGTCTTCAATCTTTCTAAAGAGAACTTTCTTTTATTTACCACTTTTTCCAAAAGCACTCCGAGCTTTTCTGTTTTCTCTTAATTACATTCACTGATTTTATTTTGCAATATGTTTTTCTGAGGCTAGCTGTGGAACTGTGTAATGTAGGCAATTGATTAAGATTGTTTTTATTTTCCCAAACTTTAACAAGGAGTCAGATTCTAATGACCTCAGTAATGTGAGCTGTGCTTTGCCTCCAAGCATCTATTCAACACAATGGGTGAAATTCTGGCCTTACTGCGTAACTTGACTTTGAAAGGCAGGTCATTAAACTCGACTAGTGTAGGTCCTCAAGACTGTATTAATGCATAAAGCAGGGACATGGTACCATCACAGAACTTTGTTTATGATTATCACTATCACATATTAATGCTCGATTGCACAATTATGGGACCTTGTAAGTGATTTGGAGTGTGGGTTATGTGGGTTAGCGACTGTCAAAAAAGGTCTTAAGTGGTTCTGTTTAAATCACTACTAAAATGTCCACCATTGAGTCAGAACACTGATGACATGAAAACCTCACAAGATGCCTTCTCATTACTTTCTCACGCCTTTTAAATCTTTGCTGAAATTTAGTGAGGTTATGCGATGTTTTGAAAGTACTGCAATTTAACCAAGTGAGAATTTGAGAAAAATCAGTTTCATCATGCACTGCCAGTTTTGTTTAAATAGATTAAAAATGTTACTTATCATTGTGTCTAGCATATATCATTGTGTCTAGCATATATCATTGTGTCTAGTATATAACAAACATGTAGTTTGTTAACATATTATAAATAAAAAGTCTGTTACAATATATTTTCTGAATTATGGGTTAAAATATCTGCTGGCTGTTTCTTGATATATGTGATAAATGGACATTCAAAATTCTTATTAACAACAGGTAGCATTACAATTACCATTGGTAGTGAAAGTATTTTTCATGAATAACTAATGAGCAATGAAGTGAAGTTAGCAGTAAGATTTAGTTTCTAAACTGCACAGTTAGAGCACACCATACCTCTATTCTTACATATTAGGTGTAACTTAATAGATTTACAATGCCGAAAAATTGTGAAATATAAAAGCATGAATATATATTTTGTATATATATGGCAGAGGGAAGGAGGTTTGAATGACAGCTTTACATACTTAATGATGAGTCATAGTATAGAAGGGACTCAATGGTTAATGTTGTGATGGTAACTATTGCAAAGTAGCTATTGCTAAGTTCTGAACAATTAGTCTGAACTGATGCTATGTTTCTGGGAGTAATCATCACAACTAAAGAGTTTTCTGGAAACAGATTTCAGCTAGAGGAGGATCTAGACTTCTCTGGTGGAACGAAAACCAACACTGTGGATGGACAAAGTAGCTCAGAACATAAAGACCTGAAAATGGAATTTTCCTCCCTTCAGGCATGGTATACGAGAGTGCAGAAGTGGTTACAGACATGATCAAGTAAGGTTTGGTGGTGAGGTAGTCAAGACTTTTTTCAGATGCTGGTAAGGAGTAAAAAAGGGATTGAATACTGGAAGCATCATTCACTACCAATCATCTTCTGGTTGTTACCCGTTCTAGTTAGCAAAGTTAAAAAATTGCACAGCCTCATCTAAGTTTGCCCTGCAGATCCAAAAAAGCTGCATTCCACTTGCAATGGTGAATGTGGAAACAAAAAACTCCTGTCCCTTAATGATCTCTAAATGAAGTAATCAGCTGTAAAAGCACAAAATGCATTTTCAGAAAATAGTCAAAAAGATGTTTTAACATAAATCAAAGATTACCAGCTGTTATCCATTCAAGATTTATTGAAATACAATAATGAATGGCTAATGCTGCTTAAAGTAGGAGTGTTCTTACGAAATAATAACAGGAAACCATAGGGATATATATTTCATGATGGGCTAAATCACAGCCATGAAATAAATCCCTCATTCTTCAAGAAGAGAGTCTCTTTTGAAGATTCTAAAAACTGAGAAGTGCTATGTTGGAGCCCGCACTGAAGAAAAATCATAATTCTTGTAGATAAAATGCTTCCATTTGCCGTGCAAATACTTTTGAGTGATTGGAAGGGATATGGGAAAGAAAAATACAATTGTATCTATGGCTGAGATCCTTGTTCAATACACTGGTGCTGCGCTCACAGGTCACCAATTCTTGGTCTTCATACATTGGTACAACTGTTTGGTATATTACAGTCATATACAAATTGACTATATGGGAACTGAATAGATGAGTGGAAGAACATTAAACATTGATAATCACCTCTCAAATTGCAGCTCTTAGTAACCATTGCAAGAACAAACAGCATTGTCTTTCCATATCTGGTTTTCAGATACTAGATCGCTCTTCTTGTAACATGTACAGTTTATTAGTGTTATTGTTATCAGCTTCATATGGCATTGCACAGTGCCACCTTTCCCCAGAGAGTTTCTTGTGTATTTGGGTCTTCAGTGAAGAGACTTTAATATTTTTCTGATATTTTGTGAAATATATTGGGAAGCATTTGGTAGCTCTACAACTTTCTGAAACTGGGCAAGTGTGTAGATCTGTTCGAGGGCAGTAAGGCTCTTCAGAGGGACCTGGACAGGCTAGAGTGATGGGCTGAGGCCAATTGCATGAGGTTTAACAAGACGTAGTGCCAATTCCTGTACTTGGGCCACAACAACCCCAGGCAATGCTACAGGCTTGAGGATATTTTGCTGGAGAGTTGTCTGCTGGAAAAGGACCAGGAGGTATTGGTCAACAGGTGTCTGCAGTGTGCCCAGATAGTCAAGAAGGACAATAGCATACTGGCTTGTGTCAGAAACAGTGTGGCCAGTAGGATCAGGGAAATGACTGTGCCCCTGTATTCAGCACTGGTGAGGCCACGTAACGGGTACTGTGTTGAATTTTGGTCCCCTCACTGCAAGTGGGACATTGAGGTGCTGGAGCATGTCCAGAGACAGGTAATGAAGCTGTTGAAGGGTCTGGAGTACAAGTCTGATGAGGAACAGCTGAGGGAATTGAGGATCTTTAGTCTGGAGGAGGCTGAGGGGAGACCTGATCACTCTCTACAGCTTTCTGAAAGGAGAATGTAGTGAGGTGGGAGTCATTCTCTTCTCCCCAGAAATAAATTATAGGACAAGAGGAAATGTCCTCAAGTTATGCTGGGGGACATTTAGGTGGAGATTAAGAAGAACTTTTTCATCAAGAGGGTTATTAACTATTGGTACAGGCTGCCCAACTTACCAGTCCAATTGTTTCATTAAATAAGTAATTCTTCATACACAAATTAAAACTTTTTTTTTTTGAGAGGAAATTATAATAGTAATTTAATGCATCTCCAATTGTAATTTTATTCATCTTCTTCTATGTCTAAAGATAAATTTATCCCCATTTGCTACTCACTTCATAAGCAATGGCGCAGAGCCCATCAGTGGAAGTCTTGCACAGTTACCTCCCACCCTGCGACGGCTGAGGCCCTTGGCTCTTGCAAGGCAGTGGCGGCTGTGCAGAAGTTGGTCTCCTCAATAATGTTGTACTGCTTATAAAAAAAGCAAAAGGCATTTTCTCTCTGCAAAGTAAGTTTAGTTTAGTCGAGACTGGCAGCTGCTATTTTTGTAGCTATTTGTAATTGATGCTGGGTGAATTTTCTACATTTACTACAAACACAGACAGTGACAAAAGGTGAAATTTATTCTTGTGTGTGAATTAATGAATTGGATATGAATGAGCACATAACCAAAACTCACTTCTTTTGTGCCAACAAATGCTAACATTACTTGCCTAGGATTAACAAAAATGCTACTTCATTTCATAATCCCTTTTTCCTTCTTCTCTCTTCTTCTCCTCTCCTCTATTTTTTCAAATAATGGTATTTTTTTCCAGGCTTTTTGCCAATATGATGACTGGTAAGCACTTCTTTCCATATATTTTTTAAAAGAAAAATATTTGCATTAGTCACTTGCAAATTGGCAAAGAACTAGGTAGGAAAGTCAAGAGCAGAACTTCAAGTGCAGAAGTCTTCCTGTCAGAATTCATGGTTCTTTGTTTGTCTTTGATTTCCAAAACTGTGTAGGCTCGTGTGCCAGTTCACACCAAACACTTATTGTGTCACCATAGCCACATGTGCTCCATTTCTCCTCTCAAATTGTCAGGAAAAAAAAAAGTCTTACTTTGAAGATCAGTCGCTAGAGATTAGTGCTACATCTCCAGAATTACATCTGCATAAGAAAATATCTTTTTATAAAACATGATCTGTTACTACTCTTGCATGGTTCCTGCCCCCAAGAAAATCCCCAACAAAGGTACTGCTTATGGCAGTGAAAACAGTATCTGTCTTTATGTGAACAGTATTTTGCATTAGCAAAAATAGGAAAGAGACTTGCGTTCCTACTACCGGTAAATAAGAGAAATATACTGTAACAGTATTTTGTCTCCTTTCAAAGTGTACAACAGTAGTCCTCAAATTTTAACCCCAAATTCTTCTGCATTTGTAACAAAGCCAAAATATTTCATCGTGTCTGGCTCCAATTAAAGGAAAACAACTGATATTTGTTATGGTAGAAATATGGGTTTTTAAAACCCGTCTCACACCAGTAGAAGTAATTCAGCCTTTTTATTTTTATAGAATCATAGAATGGTAGGGGTTGGAAGGGACCTTTAGAAATCATCTAGCCCAACCCCCCTACAGAAGTAGGTTCACAGTATTTTAATGTAAAGTTCATTCAGTATTTTCTATATAAATACATAGAAAGATAGATGATGATAGATAGATAGATAGATAGATGGAGTTGCCTGGAATGCAAACTAGCTGCTGATCTGATAACTAGTATGAGTATCTTTTCGTTGGACTGTGACCCTTTGGGCTGGATGGGGCTTGCAGATGCCCATGTGTGACCTATTGGCTAGGAAATCTAGGCATTTGACTCTTATGAATGGACGATACGATAGATCCTTGGGAAAATACGGATTCAGAAGGAAGAGAATCTAAAACTAGTATAATTTCAGGGGGCTGGGAAGAGGAACGTATGGGGAGGTAATGTCAAGACCCATGTGTTTGATATGGGGCAAGTCATGAGTCAGACCTTCCTGTTCAGGCATCTTGCAATATTTGTCACCAACGTCTTCTCCCACCTTCTATGCTGGTGACATTCAACCTTGGAAGCTTAAGCATGGTCCTGCTGCTTGCACATTTGCTGTTGTCAGCTCTGATCATAGCAGAAGGGAAAAGTCATTTTCACTAACGATAGGTTATATGTTTCACTGACTGAAATGATGCATTTCTGAGGCAGTCCTTTATTATAATTCCAGCTGTGAATCATTGCTCTAGATTTCCCCTAGCACAATTGAGATCAGAGTCCCTTCCACCCAATGTGTCACTATCAGAATGTTGAAAATCAATCAATGATTACAATTTGTGATTATTTGCCTATCTACAGGAGTAGAGTGTATTGATTCCCAATCTCTACATTGCCCTTTATGCTGGCAGCCATATGATGAAGAAAAACAATAAGAGAAAAGAAAAAAAGTAGATAAAATAAAGCAACTTCTATATAGTCTTTGTTGTTTTAACTGAATTAAAACGAGCGTGAGTGTGTTAAATTCCAGCCTTACAGTTTAACATTAATTTTGTTCAGTAGCAGAAAATAGAGATAAATATAAAATTTTAAATAATTAAGCATTAATACATCATCATCATTTAAAAATCCCCAAAATGTCTGTCTGGTCTGATGCCATAGTAAATGCAGTGTGAATGACTTTTGCAAGGAAGAAGGAAAGCTACCTAGAATCTGGGGAGCCTACAGAAGGGAGCTGATGAGCATATGCACACAAACAACAATAGAAGAGAAGGGTTTTTTTTTTAATTATTATTACTCTTTTTAGGCTTCTGGGATTAATAAGCAAAGGGGAACTTGAGTGCTAGATTTTTTTATGTTAAAAGGCTCATTTGCAAAAAGACAAAGTAAATGGAAGAAAAATAATTTATGCAGTGAACTGCTAATCCAGCTGTTTTGCTTCTGGGCTTAATTGGATTTACCTAGAATTGATATTTGGTGTCAGCATGTGTTATATCATCAGCACAAGCAATAGTTACCAAACATAAAGAAGCCTATCTAAGGCAAAATATTAATTTATTTGACTCATACTTATTGTAATCACTTTTTATTCATGTATGTTACTACTTAGTATTTCTGCTTGATGCCATCTCATATATATGATCCAGTCTTAGTTATTCTATCTTAATATCTGAAGCAATTTAGTAATGTAGAAGTCTCACAGCTGAATAAAATGGGCTAGGAAATGGTTATTCATCTCTTGTTCTGCCTTCCAGGCAGCTATGCTGGCTATAAAGAGGTGTGCATTGTACCTAATGGCAGGTGGATGACATCTGAATTCTCGAATAAGACATATTCTCTAGCATACAGTACCTTCAGCAACGAGAACTTTACTGCTTCAGTCTGGAAATGTGGAGTTATCCTCAGCGACTAAGTGAGATTTGTCACCTAAGACACCCCACTTACATATAAATGCAAACCTGACTTTGTCCAGGGAAGCAGGAAAAAGGTACTCCTTCTGCAATACAGGGGAAATAGGATGTGGGAAGGAGGCATTTCATTAAAAGGATGCATTGCACATTCATCAGAATGGTCAAATAACGTTCTGACTGCATTAGCTGATATATATAGTGAGATAATAGTGATCCATAGTTCATGACATACAAGTATTCAATGGATCCTAGGCAATCTTTCCTGACCTGTGAGATTTTGGTTATCATCTCCTCACTTCACTTCATTTGTGGTGATTGGTTTCCTCAGTTAACAGTTTGTTCTGGCTGTCTACTCCAGTGACATAAAATCTTTAAAAAGCCAAATAATTAATGCAGCAAGTGCATGAATAGTGCATCATGTGTGCTCTTGTCCATGAACAGATATCCCTATTTGCCAGCGATTGCAAGGAGACCTGTCCTCCCTTCCCTCCTCACCAATATTATTTAAATTATCCCAGGTGATGCTTTATTTAAGGCTGATGGGTGAAGATGTGGCCTCTTTATCTGTACGGCAGTATATAGTGGGCATATGGTCCATATCCCTCAGAACAGGGATTGGTTTTAACTCAGCGGAGAATAATGAAAGGAAAAATTATGTCTGAGTGTTCACAAGCAAACTCTCAGTTGCATTTGACCAGCTGTGCTTACGAACCCAGCCATAAATCAGAACCAATGCTACATCTCAGCAAAGAAAGTCACTGCCTCACTCCTCACTGTCTTCTAGTGCTTACAGCCTGTGCTGTCTGCCTGTTTGCTGCCATTTCTGCGTGTGGTAGATAGGAGAGTGATCAGAGACTCTCACTCTACATGGCCTTCATTCCAACAGCCACAAAGCCCCAGGGCTTGTGGCTCTTCCCCAGAGTGGATGCAGAGACTGTCAGCTCTGTCCTCTGCCCTTGAGCCATGGCTATGGCCTTGCACACCGGTGTTTCCTTCATGCTGGGAAGCAGCGAAAGAGCTATTCCTTTAGTGATGTGCAACAAACTGGGCCTCTTCCAAGCTTCCTGATGCTGCAACACAGGCAGCATTATCTAAGATGACGTTGTTTAGATGAGTTTGAATTAAATGCAAACAAGATCATTCCAAAAGCAGTAAGAAGTTATTGTCCTGCGATAATGTTGTGAGCTGGCAAACAGGAAAACCCAGAAGGCTCATCCTTTAGAATTTCTATCACCAAAAGCCAAACAAATAGAGCTGCTGCTCCTTATTAAGCACTATAGGTAGATGTGGCTGCCTCACCAGCTGTGTGATGAAGGAAGTGTTTGGATGCTTGCTGTGGCTGCGACTGTTGCTGATAGACCTTTGGCCACCATCACTGCTCTACAGCAAAGGAGCAGGGTATGTGTTTGGGAGTTAGAAGTCAAACAGGGGAGGACAATTTCTTAAAATAACTCTTACCTCTGGGCATTCTGAAGAAGTATCTTATCTTTGACCTATGCAGAGGTTTCTCTAGGAGGTAAATTTTAAATTCATTTGGAGTCTTATTTTGCTTATCATGCAGCTTCACTGATTTTGACATCTTCCTGTTGAATGACCTGGAGAGGGGAGAGACCTTTAGTAACTTGGCCTGTCGATGCTTACATTCAAGGCATGATTATTCTCTCATGGCTTGCTAGGCAAGCGCCACCCTCTAAAGTCAATATGGTGCATAGATGAGAAATGCTTGCAAAATTAAGTGACTTGAAAGAGTCAAAGTGGGATAGACAATAGTGTTCCTGCAGGTAGCTTTACTCATTGTTAGGTTAATAAAGATTTACTGTCATTGAGCTCTTTGGATAGAATAAAAAATGTAAAAGTGAGTATTTTGCTAGGTACATTGCTGCTGTTTGTCAGGGAGTATAGGGCTGATTTTATTTTTCATTTGACCAATGTACTTCTGTTGGCCTGATCCCTGCAGATGACAGCTGAACTGACCTCATCTTTTCAGAGCAGGTATGAATGAGGGTTATTTTTACTGTACTTTTCCTGCTGGGAGAAGTACCTGGGCTGGTGACATTTCAATACTGGGAGCTGGTGGCAAGAGAAAGCTGTGGTAAGGGAGGGACTGGTTTGGAAACAGCCCTGAGCAGCAGTCTCAAAAAAAAGGGCATATTTTGAAAGTCTTACATGCTACTTTTCTCCTGTCTTTACATTCCAGCCTCTAGATATAAGATAGTTTTTGGGATCCAGATTTTTTGTAAGCTTTCGAATTGCTGCAACTTGTGCTTATGCCTATCTTAATGATTAAATATGTCAATCACAATTTAAGTCACTGAAATGTCCTCTGCTTTTTATTTGCATCTAGTTCTCTAGTGAGTGTGATAAAGACATTGCTGGGTGGAACTGAATGTGGACTAGTTCTTCATGAAGTTCTGAACAGCTTCCAAACTGATTTTTGAAATGGTTATTATTTGTCATACTTCTCTGTTTTCAAAGTCATCATTATAAAAAATGATAAGGAAGACAGAGTGTTGTGTGCACGGATAACATTTTTAAAGTTTCAAATGCTTTAGTTTTAAAGGAGTAATATAAGATGAGATAAATTTCAGTAATTACTTTTTTTTTATTTTGCAGGTAGTAAAATGCTGGTGATAAATACATGGAGGATAGCAGAAAGAATTTGTACTTGTGTGCCCAGAACTCTAGGAAACCAATGTAAATAAAAATATGGCAATGTAACCCACCAAAAAGCATACATCTTCCCCAACAAAACACAAGAAAACCTTGATCAAATGTTGCAGTAGATAACTACCAATGCTAATATACATCTAAGAAACAGTTGTGGTAGAAGCTAGTGCCAACTTAATGTTATAGTCAAAGCTGTAATTTATATTCTTATTTATTGCAGAAAAAAAAAAAAATCTGCTTCGTTTACTGAACGAAACCACTTTGTGAGGTAATCAGACCTGTGGTTTTCCTTGACATCATCGTAGAAAGCAATATCGATTGAAACTCCATAGATGGCAGCATTTCACAAAGAACTCGAACAACTCCCCCTTTCCTTCTTATTTTCCCTTTCTTTCTTTTCATTCTTTTTTTTTTTTTTAAATTCTCTTTGCATCTCTATTTCCTCTTAATTCTTCCCTTCCCTTCCCTTCCCTTCCCTTCCCTTCCCTTCCCTTCCCTTCCCTTCCCTTCCCTTCCCTTCCCTTCCCTTCCCTTCCCTTCCCTTCCCTTCCCTTCCCTTCCCTTCCCTTCCCTTCCCTTCCCTTCCCTTCCCTTCCCTTCCCTTCCCTTCCCTTCCCTTCCCTTCCCTTCCCTTCCCTTCCCTTCCCTTCCCTTCCCTTCCCTTCCCTTCCCTTCCCTTCCCTTCCCTTCCCTTCCCTTCCCTTCCCTTCCCTTCCCTTCCCTTCCCTTCCCTTCCCTTCCCTTCCCTTCCCTTCCCTTCCCTTCCCTTCCCTTCCCTTCCCTTCCCTTCCCTTCCCTTCCCTTCCCTTCCCTTCCCTTCTCTTCTTTTCTGTCCTTTCTTATTTCTTCATTCTTCCTTCATCTTTCTTTCTTTATTATTTTCTTTCTTCTTTACTAATGTGTTGACAGAATTAAGAATTCCTGTTGTTTTACAGGAACTAAATAAATATGGTGTTTTGGAAACCTCTGAAGTGTATCAGAGTCATTATAAAATGTTTATACTCTGGAAAAAAGTATCAAATGCATAATTGCAGAATTTAAAACATTAGCTGTGATTGGTGTGGACTAGACTCTGAGAGCAAACTCTTTGCATTATCCACTTTCAAAGTATTTGTCGGATCCTAGTGTGGTGGGGCTAGACTTTGAGAGAAAATTTTTGTATGTTTGTACACTGAGGTGGTTTTCATTTTTTAAGTTAGATCAAGTGCCAGGGTAAAGAATATCTCAAAACAGAGCAAAAAAATATAAAAAGAACAAAGTCTCCACTAACTCAATCCAAGTAAATTATTTCAAGTTCTACAATGTTTCTACATTATTAACATATCATAAAAGACCTGTAATTCTTCATGACAAAAACCATGACAAAAGTTTTGGATACATATTGAAAATGACCTTTCCTTATGCAAGAATTTGTTCTGATGGAGTCTGAAATTTTCCCCCAAATTAACTTTTAGACTGAAGTATATTTTCTTATTCTCAGTACTTTTTGCACTCTTTTGAACTTCCAGAAAACAGTGAGCTTATTTTCGAGTTACACACATGTTAAGAAGAAGTAAAAATATTGTTGAGTTATAACTGAATACTGGAATTTTAAACGCAACCATTTTATAACATAAATAGTTATATAAGAGGAAAGCTTGTTTTGAACAGATGGGAAAAGTAGATGAGAAACAAAATATATAAATGTAAAAAAGAGAATATATGCACTTGGTATTAAATATGTAATTCTTCTGTGACATAAGCATTTGACAAGTGCAACTACTCAGATATTTTTACAAAGGATTTCACCTTATGTGAACAAATGTTTCAGTATCTGGCTATTTGCCCACAATCCAGTTGGATCTGGAGTCTGGATGGTTGTACTTATTCTAATCCCTGTGGATTCTACTGAATTCTTCAAATCCTAGGAATTCAGTCTAAGCACGTCAGAAAAATAGGGTCATCTTAGCATTTGGTCTTAGTTTCTCTCTGCAATATTTTGCAACCTCAGTTGGCAAAAAAGCTATGAGAAATGTAGTTGGACTATCAAATATATGTAAATTGATTCCTTCTGAAGTAGCTGGGTAAACTCTCTGCATCGCCTGGGTGAGAGTCGTCGTGAACGGAGTTAAATCCAGTTGGTGGCCTGTCAGCAGTGGTGTTCGCCAGGACTCAGTGCTGAGGCCTGTTCTGTTAATATCTTTATCAATGACCTGGATAAGGGGATTGAGTGCACACTCATTTAGTTTGTGGATGATATGGAGCTGGGTGGGTGTGTAGATCTGCTTGAGGGCAAGAAGGCTTTTCAGAGGGACTTGGACAGGCTGGAGCAATGAGTTGGGGCGAATTGAGTGAGATTCAACAAGGTCAAGTGCCAAGTCCTGCACTTGGGTCACAACAGCCCCAGGCAACGCTACAGGCTTGGGGCAGAGTGTCTGGAAAGCTGTCTGGTGGAAAAAGATCTGTAATTGTTAATCAACAGTCAGCTGAATATAAGCCAACAGTGTGACCAAGTGGTCAAGAAGGCCAATGAAGGTCAAGAAGGCTTATATTAGCAATACTGTGGCTAGCGGGACCAAGGAAGTGATTGTTCCCCTGTACTGAGCACTGGTGAGGCTGCACCTTAAATACTGTGTTCAGTCCTGGGCCCCTTACTACACGAGAGACACTAAGGTGCTGGAGAGTGTCCACTGAAGCTGTTGAAGAGCACAAGTCTGATGAGGAGTGGCTGAGGGAACTGGGGTTCTGGAGAAGAGGAGGCTGAGGGGAGTCCTGATCACTCTCTTACAGCTGCCTGAAAAGAGGTTATAGTGATGTGTACGTCAGTCTCTTCTCCCAAGTAACAAGTGATAGGACAAGAGGAAATGCCCTCAAATTGCACCAGAGGAGGTTTAGATTGGAGATTAGGGAGGACATTTTCATTGTGAGGGTTGTTAAATAAATTGGAATAGGCTGCTCAGGAAGGTGGTGGAGTCGCCATCTCTAGAGTTATTTAAAAGCTGTGTAGGTGAGATGCTGAGGATCATGGTTTAGTTGATGGCATTGGCGGTGTTAGGTTAATGGTTGGACTTGATAATCCTAAAGATTATTTGCAATTAAATAATTACATGATTCTATGACATTTCTGAGTTTATTTAATCTGAAAAGACGCTATTTGACTCGGAAGGCTTTTTTGATCAAGAAGAACTTCAACACGTTCTATGTAATTCTCTAATTATTTATCAGTGTTTTTGAGTGTTTACATAGTTGTGTCTCTCTTGATATCTTGATAAAAAGTAAATTATTCAAATAGTAAATTATTAAAAGTATATTGCAGAATTCTCAGAAGAACCTGAGAATAGCTGTGGTTAAGACACTCATTGGAAAGATGGTAGATCATGGGTAAAATGTTTTATTGCCTGTTTTAGATTTTAAACTAGACCTTTCATATACCAAGATATGTTGGAGATTGGTGAATAATCACCAGTTTATTAGACTTTTTTGATGTGTGTGTCTCTTTTCTAATAGCCTATTGTGGACATGCAAAACTTTTGTAATAAAAGTGCTAGATTTGACTAAACAATTTGTTACCAAGCTATATGCAGAACATGTGTGTTCAAATCCTAGTTCTGCCACAAATTTCTCATGTAACCTTAGGCAAGACAATTTATCTCTCTAAAAATTAGGCATCTAATCTCAGCTAGTCATCTAGGCTCCCTCTGTAGTCCATGGTGAGAGATAGGCACCTCCAGAAGTCCTGTTCTAGACCTCTATCTTTGAAGAAGATGAATCACCCCCTGTGGATGCCTGTTTGTGCAGCCATTGATACTGAGGGAGTCTGGATGTCTAGTCTAATCTAGCTGGTTAACTTTTAATGAACTAAATAAAGATAAAAACCATTTCACTTTGGGTGGTTTTGTGCCTCATTTGCCTGTGTGCACTGATAGGAATTCAGCCCATATGTGAAGGGTGGTAATACAGACACATATAGGAACGATGGTTGTGGGTGGTTTGCAGAACTTGATTTGCCAACATCACAAGCTTTTCAGTCTCAACATATAGGAATCAAGTGGATAATTTGGTCTTCAGATATCAAAATATATCCTGTGTTTGCAAAGCAAGACAACGTCACTTTCTGTTAGCCCTGTGGGTAAAGATATAGAGGAGAATGAAACATAGACATGTTTCTTGTAGGCTGTGAGTATGTTTAAAGAAATTAGTGATTTCTTTAATATACAGAATAAATACACAGAATTCATGTCTTTGAACCAGGTGGTAAATTACATTAAATGTGGGCACTGACATTTGTGTTCATCTCTTTTCTGCAAACAAACCAATCCTGGATCATTTAATTATGCTTCTGTAGGAAGGATAGAGGTGGGGGAAAAAAAAGGAAGATCTATGTTGGTTGGGAAGCTTTTACTTCATCCTGCAGTTTTATATTTATTACCAGCTATCTCAGGAGAGTTTTTCATCTTCTCTCTGTAAGTCAGCACTTTTAGACTCTTGTATGGCAGCCAGTGAGTACTGTGGCAATTATAAACTAAACAATTTATTTTTAACTCCTTAATTCTCATCGAGTGGAAAAAGACATCTATTTGGCAGTGTGCTGAATATATGAAGACCAACCTGATACTTTGAATTTGATCTGATCTCATAAAGCAGTACCTGACTAGACCCGTTGATGCTCTGAGTTGCAGACTGGAAGGTCCTGCACTCTACAACAAGTGTGTGGAGCAACCATAAGACGCTCTGGGGGACTTACATTCAATGACAAGGGATATGTTTGTCAGTGCAAGAGAGACAATAAACTATATAGTCTTGTGCTACATCCTAGTACTGTAGTCTGAGGCTACTCTATATAATATATATGTATATGTGTGCGTGTGTGTGTATGTAAATATTTATAAATAAAACAAGGTCAGAAAGGTAACGTTATCTTTAAGTTTCAAGTTGATTGCAAGGAGAGCCATAGACCTCTCCTTGTCCATATGCATGCGACAGGCAGAGTACCCTTGGATGGAGGATCTGGAAGCAAAATGGAACAGAGGGAGCGTTTATCTTTTCATCCTTTGGGATGCTGTGGCTCCATGCCTCTGTAGCCACTCCCGCTCACTGAGTATAGAGGATTGAAAAAGTGAGGACTTCTATGTGAATTTGCAATTACATTCAGTATGGACAGACAAGAACATAAAAATATATCAAATTGGAATGAATGTCTTTTTTAATAAATGTGATCGCACTTTTATCTGCAGTGTGGTTTTAGAATAAAGGATACAGAATCATGGAGAACTTTTCCATATTCATTTAATTCATCTCTGAAATGGACAGTTATAAAGGGCACGAAGCAGAAGCACTGGCTTGGATGCAGATATTTATTTATTTATTTATTTATTTTCAAAAAGAAAGATATAGCTGAATCACTTGTGCTTTGAAATCGGGCCTAAGGTATCACTGTTCTGTTTAACAGAAGTACATGGTTTCTCAACTTTTAAGTTGGGAACTTTGATCATATGCTTGACAATGAAGATTGTTCTATGGAAGTAAAAAACAATTGCTGATTTAAGCATGTTCACTTGTCTCATATCTTTAAGTGAAAGCTATGATCATGAAGAGTGAATTTCTAGGCGTCCTTTGTCTGTCTTTCTTTTTTATCTACAGTAAAACAATACCAGAAAGGAGGAAATAATAAGAAAAGGGAGTATACAGACTGAACTAAAGGAAACCAATTTCTTTATTTCCTTCGAAAATAAGGCTGCTGTTTCAGGTGGCATTTTTGGTTTTCACAAAATAGTCAAATATATTTAACTCCTCTGCATCCAGATCATAAGATTTCTGTAGAAACAGGAATGCCTAGAAAAGGAGTTCCTCTGACTATTATGAAAGACAGATCAAATTGAACAAACTCTGTGTTATTTTGAGATAAGAAAATTCAACAGAAATAAACAAATTGACATTTTACTTCCTCTTTCACTCTATCTAAGAGGGAAACCACATGAGTGTAGGCATATTGGTTTGGAAACATAAATCATGAGAAATCTTTATTTTGTTTTGTTTTTAAACTTAAAATGAAAGAAATTGTATGCTTCCCAGTGAATTACACAGTCAGGTTTCCTTGGGTAACCTATGATTTGTCCAGAACCTATTTTAGTGTTTTAAAAAACTGTTAAGCCAAACTAGTAATTGTTTATTAGTCCTCAGTATACAGTTCAAGCCAAATAATTACAAACACGCCCATTCTTATAACATCTTAAAACTACTGATCCTGAAGGGAACCTGTTTCTTCTTACAAGAAAAGGCAAGTTTTCTTATTGAAAGGGACAGTGAGTGACAGAAAGGCTGACCCCATTGCAGTTGGTAGAAGGTTTGCCGTTGACTTAGTGGGACACAGTTATACTCACCTGGCTGTTAAATCCGTTTCTGTGTGGTGCCAGTGCACCTCCGTGCTTGCTGGAAGCAAGATAGCAGGGCTACGCACAGAGTGTCTCAGTCTTAAAGTGTGCCTTCTTCTCCCTTATGAAGTCAGAATTTGAAGGATGAGGCGAAAGAAATTATGACTGAAAGATTAAAAAAGATATACCTTACTGTTGAGATGCACACGTTTTATGGTAAACAATCTAACTTAAACTGTTTCATCAGCTAGTTTTTGCACAATTAAATCAAACTACTTGCTATTCTATCGGTAGGATTTTCTACCAGGGCAAAACATTTTTTGAAACTACTCAGTAATTTGGATATTGTTTCATTATGTACTGTTTATCTGGAAAAAATATGTGTAAATTGTATTTTGGGAAAGGTTCATAACTTGTCTTCGATTTGTTATTGCTATTCAGTGGTTATAAGAAGTTACAAAGGATTTCCTGTATCCAAGAGGACCTAATAGTTTCTGAAGAACTTAGGAGTGTGAATGAGATCGACTTCAAACCTGAAAACACAGCAGATAGCTTAGGCTTGGGTTATACTGCCACTACGGGTAAAACTCAGAGACTTGTACTACAGATCATTTCTGAATATGAGCGGCTTTGGTTTCACTTTAGAGTTGACATAACCCATATACTTTACCTAATTCATTACAGCAAGCCTCTGTGGATTTCATCTAGGGTTCCTCATTTCTAATATTAGTTCTTTTGAATTTTTTAGCACATATGAAAAACTGAGATAAGACATGTTAATTCCCAGCCAGAGGATGGATTAGTTAATATTCAGGTTGCATTTTGAAAATATTAAATATAATACCATGGAAAATTATGGATAAACATAATTTAAGATTCTGAAAAACATATTCATATTACAGAGAACTACCTTACAAGTCCTCTTTAGAAACAGGCATGCTGATACTACAGAGACACACTGATGGAAACTGCATGAACAAGACTTAAAGGAACAAAATATACCTAAAAGCACTGTATTTTGTATAGTACAGAATTTAACTTTCTGAATAACTTCAAATAACAGTTCTAAGGTCAGAACGACTGACGTCTTGGATGTAGAAGGAAGGACTAGTGTTTGTAGAAGCTGTTACCAGCCACAATAATACTGTCAGGAAGAACGTGGCACGTGATATCACAGAGATGTTGATGGAAAAAAGTTTTCAGGCAATCCTCACATTAATTTTGAGAAGTACGAAAAAGTTATTATTTTGTCTGGGTTCATTTCTAAAATTAAATGTTAAATTATTATAT
>WBNH01003747.1:30626-121777 GCA_013401255.1 Urocolius indicus
ATGTTAAATTATTATATATAAAAATATAATATAATTATTAAATATTGTTTGTGTCATCTTTATTTTCTGCATTACAATGAATTTTCCCCTTCTGTAATAGTCAATCGATACGTTATAAAGAGAAGATGAAAGAACATACCTCATATTAAAAACTTGCATGGAAATGCTGAAAAATATACTTTTGTCATGGACAATCTACTGTCTTGCAAACTTGAAATTTTGTTTAGGAAACTTATAGGAAAACTTTTCTTATGCCAAAATATTTTTCATTCACACAATTTTCATTTTAATTGTAATATTTGACCATAGTTAATTGCATCATTAAGCTACAATCTTGTTTTGAATGGTAACTTAGGTCTGTAGTGTATCCTGTAGATTTATTCCTGGAGACTATTCAGTTGCACGGCAGTTGTATGACATAGCATCCTCTGCATGCCATAAGGGACGTAAAGCTCATCCAGGAAGCCAGGTATATAGGACAGAAGGAATCTGTCACACATTTAACTCTGACTGCTGTGAGATAGCCTACCAGAATGCTGTATGCATTTTATTAACAGAGCTTACCACCAGTGAAGCACTTCAGATTGGTTTACTAAAGTATATGAAACATAGGGGTAGAAGAAATGCTGAAATGATTGCTTTACGTTAAAAAGAAATATTGAAATGAATGGTACTTCTCTTTCCAAATATTTTTTTCTTGATTTGTGTTCTGTGGTTTGTAATTCTTAATATCTGGAAGGTTGCCATCTCCACCTAAAATGACAAGAAAGATGCAGAAATGTCAGTTTCTCCATGCTGGACATTCTGTATTTTACACACCTTTCCTAATAAAATATGTATAGTTCTCTCCATATTCCTTTACTCAGTGTAAACAGTCCTTACTGATCACTGTGGCAATTGACTGGATGATAACTACTCTGACCGCAATTCAGATAGGCCTCCAGATCAGTGAGTGGTAATGTTCAACTTTGACATTGACATGAATTGCTAAAAGTGGGCTAGAGGCTTAGCTGAGGAGAGTGGACTTTTCATCCTGGTTGTCAGCCATTTTACTATGTTATATTGGATTATCTTGAGATGAAGGACTGGAGTACTCTCCCAACTGAATGTCTTCCTCACTAATGCACACCTTTTGTAGATCTAGCCCCATGGCCTCCTTTGTTTTTATCATCTGCTTCATGGGATAATAGTGGTTTCCTTTTCATAGTGTTGCTCCAATCATATATTTGGTGTCTTAGGGTTCAACATCTTATGATTCCAATCCATGTCGTGAAACAATTCAACAATCCATCTTTTGTAACCAAGACATTTAATTCTAGTGTCATAATCCAGTGTGTTAAGGAATTGCTGACTATGTTAGCAAACCCAGATATCTGAGCAAACATGAGCTCTCTGTTACAATAAGCACAGCAGACACAGGACCCAATCCTATTTTCCCATTAAAAAAAAGAATTTTGCTATTGATTGTAATGGGAACAGGATCTTTCTTCCTGGCATTGTCTGAAAGATGGGAAAAAAAAAATCTTTTAGTGGTAATGGACCAAGACACAGTGAATTAATTATAGATAGACATCACTGCTGGGCCCATCTATGCATCCTATGTGCTCTTGAGAGAAGAGAGACAAACTCACATGTTAATCATTTATTGTATCTGATGGCAAAGTAAAGTGAAAAGTAATGGAAACACTCTATTTTGTTTCTTCTGGATTTACATATTATTTCCTTTGCTGTAAAGTTGCTGCGTGTGCTTATCAGCTGTGTTTTCCTCATTTTCTGCCACCTTTTACTAAGTCAGGAGACAAATTCCACTCTTTTAACCACTGTATGAAGCTGACCAAATGATTTTGTTTTAAATATGTAGTGCATCTTAACATACTATTCTGGAAGGCTGGCTTTTCCCATGCATTCCAATAGTGATCTCCATTTCCTCTGCTCTAATCAACACCATCAGCACAGGAAAAAAAAAAAACAAAAACCTGCTTCCTATTTGATTTTAAAGGCTTCTATATTTTTGTATATCTAAGACACTTTGAAATATTTTTTAATGCCTAGCTGTCAAACAAACCCTTAGTTTTGTGGATGATCTTTTTCATGGAAATAGCATATTTGCCTTCAGTTCTGCTCTCAGTCGGGAATAAGCGATGGGGGCAGAAGTGTTCCATCAGCAAGAGTGAGATTGGATCCAAGAGTAAAGATTACTTATCTGGTATGGCACGTCAGGATTGTGTGTTTCAATCAGGTGTTAGAATATCTTTTCACTTTTTCCTAATAAACAGCCTTTTTTATTTGGGGAGGTGGTCCTGTGAAGTGCCCAACCCTCAGCACCCAGTTAAAGCATGACTGGCCACTCCTACAGGCTTTTTAACACACCCAGTTCAATAGACCTGAATTAGAATAATATTCCACTAGAAACAAATGCATAAATAGGGATTACTTATGTAAGTAGCATGAACTGGCCCTTCCATATTTTTTGTGATGAAGTGCACTTGATCTTATTCAATTGCCTAGTGCACTGTGGTAGAATTGAAATATAATAGAGTGTCATATTGCAGAACCATAGCGAGTTATTATGGTCACGGTCCCTCCTCTGGCTCTTTGAAAATTAGCATTTTACTAACTGGGGAAGCATATGCTAGATTAAAACAGGGAGGGTTTTTGTTTTGTTTTGTTTTTTGTAAGAAAGACAGAAATGGCAAAAATTATGCTCTTCAGTTTCGTTGTGAAATATCTCTTCTTTTCAGGGAAGTATGTTTTCTGGATGGATTGCCACCTGCAGAGTATACTATACATCTTTGTTAAATTATTTTCTGTCTCTGCAGAAATAGCAGTTTAGTTTTGTAGTATTTTTTAAACAAAATGACTGAGCATTTAGCACAATTATGTTCAGCGCTGTAATCTTTTTTTTTCTTCTTCTTTTGTCGAGCCATCCTTTAACAGGGAATAAAAAATGAGACACACTGTAAGCTATTTTGCATAAATGAATAATTATGATTGCCACATATTGCCAATTGTAATTAGAGATAATAATGCTAAGTTTTGGAGCTTTTACTCATGCATTTCCTTTCCAAGCCAAAAAGTATTTTTGTAATGTCCATCCAGTTAAGTGAGCAGATTTGGTTTTCTCCTCTCACCAAGGACACACACATGTGGGGTTTTTTTCCTTACTTTTTTTTTTTTTTTTAAATGATAGCTTTAATTAGTTGAAGGTAAATAAGTAAATAAATGACATACTATAAATAGTAGGCTTTTAGCAAAATTAGAGGCACATTAAAGATAACACACTTTTGGGACTTGCAGATCAGTTAGCAAGTCGTCTGAGCATTAGAGGGAAATTGGCAGCTGCTTATAGTTAGCAACCAAAAATGCTGTAGGTAGTGTATGCATGTACAGATCATTTTAAGGGCTCAGTTTACCTTGTTTACATTCTAGCACTTTGGGGATTTGAGAAAGGGTTGTTCTTTCAGAGGGGGGAGAGGAGGTTGATTCCTGAAAAGTGCTCAGCTAAAAAACAGTGTTAGGCATCCTTCTTGCAAAACGAGTCACTCGCTACTGCAGTGGTAAAACCTGCAGTTTACACAGTTCTCTGGTACTGTGCATCCGCATTGACAGGAGAATTTGGCGTGGCACTAGGCTAAAAAATAATGCTGTTTAATCAGGTGTGGAGTACTGGCTTATTACTTTTGCCAGCAGCTTTGTTTTACTTGGACTGCATAGCCTTGTAAGAATTCAAAGCCATCGCAATATTGCTGAAGAAGCTTTCTGAGATGTGTAACTAACCATAATGCTGTATCTCCAGGGTACTGAATGAATGCAGCAAACAAACTGTACTTTGCAACTGTCTCATTTTCCTAGGAAAAATGGATCAACTTCTGGAATTGTTGTTCAGCTCCCAGTCTCAGTGGGAGTTTTGTCTGAGCACAGACAGAACAAACAATGATTGTTAAATTTGTCCCCTTCATCCCAGGATCTCACAATTCTTTTGGAAATGCTAACAAATTAAGGTCCACAGCCCCCACCCTGTAAAATAACAGTGTTCCTCTTTTACAGATGGACAAAGAGGAACACAAACCAGGAACAACAATGAGAGCTACAGATCAGAAATCTGACTCTAGAGCAGGATGCTGCATTGTCTATTGATAATTTTTTTTTCATAGCTCTGTTAGATCCCCAGTCTAACACTACACTTCTCAAGTGTTTTCATTACTGGAGTTGAGGGTGTTTGGGCATGATTTTCCACAAGGATTATTTTATGCATATTCATCATTCTGCATATCCTGACTTGACATTGTCACTTACACTCTAATTGGAAGAGTGCTACAGTCATTACAAGTTAGAAATCCTGTTGCTTTGCCTACCACAGAATGATTTAAATGTGAACATAATCTCTGTTCCTTGCCCTGCAGAAGTTTTCGTGTGGTAGCACATCTCACAATTAGGCCACACCTAACTGAAATCTCCCAAAGGATTGCTGTAGAAACTATTATCCTCTTTAGGGATTGGTAACCTGGCATAGATAAAAGTAGGGGAAAAAAAGATACCCAATACTCTCTTAAAATATGCTCTGATTTTTTTTATGGGATTTGAAAATGATTGGGCTTTTGTTGCTGCTGTTTCCTAAACAAGGAATGTGTCAAAGTGCTCTCTGGGTAGTTTGTCCTAATAAATCACATAGCTTAATTTTCTTGTCTTTCAGTTGAATCTCTAGGACACCTTAATATACTAGCCACTTCCACCTTGTCACCATTCAAGATCCCTCACTAAAGTTGTGGTAACAGCAGCCACATCTTTTGAAGAAAGTGGTATCAGAAAAAATACTTTCTGTATTTGAATTTCTGTAATGTAGTGTGTTTACCATCTACATGGATTCCTAGTTGCCCTTTCTATTTCTCTCCTATCAGCACTTCTGCACTTCCCTCTCATCATCATCTTCTTCCCCAGGCACACACTTCCTGAAACCTTGTTCCTTTCTTTTTCTCTTAGCTGAATATTCTGTTATTCGTTTCTTTTGCATACTCCTTTGTAAGCAGATTCACAACGTGGTAATCTTCTTCCACTTGATTCTCTCTCTCCAGGGACTTTCTCAAAGTTGTAAGTTGGCTGATTTTCTCGGTGTAACAACTAAAAATCATGTGCTTATTCTCTGTTTTCAAAGCCGTTAATTGTTGTCTGGGCTCTCATTATGTGATTGTTCAATAGCTTTTCCTGTATTTTTTTCTTTTTTTTTTCTGGACAAATACATTTTTGTGCTGCTACATCCTTTCAGATAATGCTGCAAATGTAAAGTTTTTGTCTATTTAATTAAAATATGGCACCCCTTCTATTTGTATTGCTTGAACAGGTATGTTCACTTTCAGGGTCTCTTAGCTTGCGTTCTACTGCTTTTATGTAAGTTTTCAAATTATTTCTGTGCACCCTTTTCCCCATTATTCACAGGAAGAATTCAGCAGAAACATTCAGAAGCCTGCCATTGTCTACCTTTTAAAGCCTCCCTTGAAGTTCTCCTTGCCTTTGTGGACCATGTCCGTGGGGCTTTTGGATATCTCATAGGATGGAGACTCTACCACCTCTCTAGACAACCTGTGCCAGTGTTCAGTTACTCTCACAGTGAAAAAGTGTTACCTGGTGTTCAGAGGGGACCTCCTGCATTTCGGTTTGTGTCCTGTCATGGGAACCACTGGAATGAGCCTGGCTCCATTTTCTTTACACCCTCCCTTCAGGTATATATAGACATTTATAAGATCCTCTTGAGCCTTTTTGTCTCTGGGCAGAACTGTCCCAGCTGTATCAGGAGAGATGCTCTTAGTCCCTTCATCATTTTAGTGGCCTTTTTCTAGATTCTCTCTAGTGGCTCTATATCTCTGTTATCCTGGAATTGTTGTGAAACACTTAGGCCTTCCCCTTTAATTTTTTTTTTCTCGTATTAAGCCACCTGACTACTTCATCACAAATACGTGAATAGCTTTTATCAATGCAAATAATTTTCTAAAGGACAAAATATTGATTTTTTTTTTTTTTAGCTCAAATTACATCAATGGATTTTTTTGTTTGCTTTTTTTACAGACTGTAGATTTCACAGGTCAGCCTTTCTGTGCTATATTGGTACAATCCCTAGATAACTTCAATAAATTAATACAATCACTCCTGGTTTACAAAGGTGAAATTCTATTGAGATTTTAAAATTGATTCTAATATTGTGTAAATAGACTAGGTTGCTCCTTATCTGGAATTGAAGCTTTCTTACTAATTTCATTTTCTTGGTGTTATTCATTAATATGAGGCTCCTAGTATTTATAACGTTAAGAGTTATTATAATTTTTTGAGGAATCATAGAATAATAGAATCATTAGTATTGGAAAAGATTTTTAAGATATTGAGTCCAAACACTAACCTGACACTGCCAAGCCCATCACTAAACCATGTCCCTCAGCATCTCACCTACACAGCTTTTAAATATCTCCAGGGATGGGCACTCTCTCACCTCCCTGGGCAGCCCGTTCCAATGCTTAATAACACTCCCAGTGAAAAAGTTCTTCCTAATCTCCAAACTAAACCTCATCTGGTGCAATTTGAGGTAATTTTCTCTTGTCCTGTCATTCATTACACACGACACTCACTTCACTATAACCTCTTTTCAGGAAGTTGTAGAGACTGCTTGTATCTCCTCTCAATCCCGTTTCCCTCAGCCACTCCTTGTCAGACTTGTGCTCAAGACCCTTCAACAGCTTTGTTGCCTGTCTCTGGCATGCTCCAGCACCTAAGTGTCCTCCTTGAAGTGAAGGACACGAAACTGAACACAATATTCAAACTGTGATCTCACCAATGCCCAGTACAGGGAGACAATCACTAGCTTGGTCCTGCTGGCCACACTATTTCTGATACAAGCCAGGATGCCATTGGCCTTCTTGGCTACCTGGGCACACTGCTGGCTCATATTCAGCTGATTGTTGATTAATGGCTACAGGTGTTTTTCCACCAGACAGCTTTCCAGCCACTCTGCCACAAGCCTGTAGCATTGCCTGGGGTTGTTGTTGCCCAAGTACAGGACTTGGCACTTGGCTGATGTTAAATCTCATACAATTGGCCTTGGGCAATTGCTGCAGCCTATCCCTCTGAAGAGCCTTCCTGCCCTCAAGCATGTATACACACCACCCAGCTTCACATGTCTGCAAATGTCTTGAGAGTGCATTTGATCCCCTCTACCAGATAATTGATAAAGATGTCAAAAAAAAACAGGCCTCAACACTAAGCCCTGGGGAACACCACCAGTCATTGGCCACCAGCCTGGTTTAACTCCACTCATCATGACTCTCTGAGCCCAGCCATCTAGCCAGTTTTCCACCTATCTTAGAGTAGGTCCATCCAAGCCATGGGCAGCCAGTTTCTCCAGGAGGATGCTGTGGGAGACTATGTCAAAGCCCTTGCTAAAGTTCAGGAAGACCAAATCCACAGCCTTTCCCTCATCCATTAAGTGGATCATCTTATAGAAGGAGATCAAGTTGGCCAAACAGGACCTGGCTTTCATAAAGCCACACTGACCAGCCTTGAACTCTTGGTTGTCCTATACCTGTCTCACAAGGGTGCTCAGGATGATCTGTTCCTTAACCTCCCCAAGCACTGAGGTCAAGCTGTCAGGCCTGCAGTTCCCAGAATCCAGGTATGATTTTTGAAAGCACTGAAAATTCAGGTAAACACAGTAGTGCCTGCTAAAGTTAGTGCATCCTTTAATTAAAACATATAACCCATCTTTAGTCTCTGGCTGCCTCAATAAACATATGAATAAGAGATAGTGTTTGACAGGAAGCTCATGCTTGTCTTTATTCTTGTCTTCTTAGATTAAATTTTAAAATCTCTCTCAAAAAAACCCCAAACCCCAGTATCCTCCTTTTTCTTATTTTCTGGTTAGCTATATTTTTTTTCCAGCAATAACAAAGCCATGAAAAAAGACAGCAATCCCCTTGCTCATGTGATATAATTCCACACTCCGAGTGTGAATACTGGCAGATCAGCAGAATGAGCCATCTGCAAGCTATAAGCTGTGTCTTTGCATGAGTAGATTTAGGATTAAAAAAAAAAAAAATAAAATTGTCTGACCTGGAAGCCAAACGTTACTTGGCATCTTTACTAGAGATCCCTGTGAGGCCAGACGCCGCTCGTACTGAATTTGTGTCCTTTCTGAAATAAATGTCCCTCTCTCTTCCATCATATTTTGTAGCACATATACGTAAGTGCATGCAGAGAAATGCACACACACAGGTCTGCACCATGGGCCACCTCAGAGATGCTATATTGCAGTTTAATGAATATCAGACTTCAGGCTTAGTCTCCATTGGATTGCTGTACTGGTGAATAATGAATATCATACTGCAGAGTTAATCCCAAGTGGCTAGTTTGCTGGTTTTAACAGGCTGGGTGTTAGTCCTGAAATGCTTGTTAATGTCTATGGTTCATGCATTGTACTGTGTAGGAACACGCACCTCTAAATCCTCACTCAGGCCAGTAACTCCTGCTGAAGTCAATGGAGATAGTCAAGGGCATTGCACAAGATGGATTTGTTCCTACAGTCATCCCCCTCCTGGCTGTTGTGTCCCAAACTGCTGAAGTCCCACCTCAAACAGAAGAGTTATGCATGCTGCCAGTTTTTCCTTTTCATGAGTTGCTGTCTCCCTTCTAAGCATGATCTGCTGGCTCTGACATCCTAGTTCTCTGAATTATAGCCTGCACCTTCAACTAATGAAGTCATTGGCAAAATTCCCATTGATTTCATTCAGAGGATGATCCAGCTGAACAGCGCTGACTCCTGAGAACTCTGGAGCCCTTGCAAAATAAATGCGAGCTGCAGAGCTGCAGGATTTGTAAAGATTTGGCTCTAGATTGTGGAACATTTGGGGCAAGTGTAGTCTATCTTTTCAAATGGTTCATGAAGTGCCATTTTTACCAAAAGTATTCTAGAAATTATCAAGTGACAGCAAAACTCAAACTTGTGGTGGGAGGGTGGAGTAGCCATTTGCTTTCACTGCACTTGTGGACATGCATGTAAGAAGGAATTCATAGAATCATAGAATGGTAGGGTTGGAAGGGATCTTTAAAGATCATCTAGTCCAACCCTCCTGTAGAAGCAGGTCAACCTAGATCAGGTCATGTCCAGGTGGGTTTTGAAATACTTCAGAGGAGAATCCACAACCTCCCTGGGCAGGCTGTGCCAGGGCTCCCTCACAAGAACAGTGAAAAAGTTTTTCCTTATTTCTAAACGGAACTTTTTGTGTTCCAGCTTCTTTCCATTACCCCTTGTCCTGTCACTAGATACAACAGAAAAAAAGGGATGCCCCAACTCCTGATATCCACCATTTAGATATTCGTAAATATTAATGAGATTCCCCTTCAGTCTCCTCTTCTCCAGACTAAACAGCCCCAGTTCCCACAGCCTTTCATCATAAGGAAGATGCTCCAGTTCCCTGATCATCTCGGTGGTCCTGTGCTGGACTCTCTCCAGCAGTTCCCTGTCCCTCTTGAGCTGGGGAGCCCAGAACTGGACACAGGACTCCAGATGAGGCCTCACCAGGGCAGAGTAGAGGGGGAGCAGAACCTACCTCGACCAACAGGTCACACTGTTCGTGATACATCCCAGGATGCCATTGACCTTCTTGGCCACGGGGGCACATTGCTGGCTCATGGGCAGTTTATTGTCAACTAGGACTCCCAGGTCTCTCTCTGCAGAGCTGCTCTCCAGCAGGTCTCCCCTGGCCTGTACTGGTGCATGGGGTTGTTATTCCCCAGGTGCAGGACTGTGCACTTGTCCTTGTTGAACCTCATGAGGTCCCTCTCTGCCCAACTGTCAAGCTGGTTGAGATTCCGTTGACTGGCAGTACAGCCTTCTGGGGAATCAGCCAGTCCTCCCAGTTTGGCGTCATCATTGAACTCTGTCTCCTCATCCAGGTTGTTGATGAAGATGTTGAACAAGACTGGCCCCAGAACTGATCCCTCTGTAACTCCACTGGCCACAGGCCTCCAACTTGATTCTGAGCCATGGATCATCACTCTCTGTCATTCTTTCATGCTGTCATTCAGCCAGCTCTCAATCCATCTCACTGTCCACTCATCCAAGCTATGTTGCTTGAGCTTTCTGGTGAGGATGTTATGGGAGACAGTGTCAAAAGCCTTGCTGAAGTCAAGGTAGATGACATCCGCTGCCCTCCCCTCATCTAGCCAGCCGGTTATGCCCTCATAGAAGGCTATCAGGTTGGTCAAACAGGATTTCTTCTTGATGAATCCATGTTGACTCCCCCTGATAACCATCTTTTCCTTCATATGTTCAGTGATAAAATTCAGAATGAGTTGTTCCATCACCTTTCCAGGGATGGAGGTGAGACTGAGTGGCCTGTAGTTTCCTGGGTCATCCTTCCTGCCCTTTTTGAAGACTGGAGTGACATTGGCCTTTCTCCAGTCTTCAGGCACCTTGTCTGTACTCCATGAATTTTCAAAAATGATGGAGAGCAGCTTAGCAACCACATCAGCCAGATCCCTCAGCACTCTTGGATGCATCAAATCAGGTCCCATTGATTTATGAGGGTTGAGCTTGTCCAACAAGTCTTTAACCTCTTCCTCTTCCACCCAGGGCAAGTCCTCCATTGTCCAGACAGTGCTACTATCAAGAGCACAAGCAAAGAAGGCATTTGCTTGTAGAGACAAGCAAAGAAGGCATTTGGTAGTTCAGCCTTTTCTGCATCCTCTGTCACTGGGGTACCCTCAGTGCTCAGCAGTGGGCCCACATCCTCCCTAATCTTCTCTTTGCTGTGGATGTACCTGAAAAACCTCTTCTTGTTTTCCTTTACTTTCCTGGCCAGGTTTCATTCTAGAAGGGCTTTAGCCTTCCTGGTTGCATCCCTGCATGCTCTGGCAATGTTCCTATACTCTTACCAAGAAACCAGGTTCTTTTTCCACCTCTCATAGATGGCTGCTTTCTCCCTGAGTTGTCCTAGCGGATATTTCTTTATCCATGGAGGCCTCCCGCCTCCTTTTCCTGCTTTTCTGCTTGTGGTGATTCACTGATCTTGGGCTTGGACAATTACCTTTAAGACAATACCTTTAAAAATAAATCCTTTTTTCCTCTCATTTGTCTTTTTGTCTATTTACCCCAATTGAGAGAATTAGCCTCTGATCAGACCTTCCCAGTTGTCCTAGCTGAAAGCTAATTCCTTCATAGGCTACACGTTTTGTGCACTTAACTTCAACAGCAGCAAAAGCAGATTAAAACAGAACCAAATTTTAACAAAACCTTATCCTGCATTAAAGACATTGAGGTTTATTTATCATGAATAACTTCCTTACATGATCCTTCTCCTGCAATTACAGTGGACATCACTGCAGCTCCACTGCTCTTTTAATATAAACTAAAACAAGCTAAAGAGATTACGAGGTCTCTGGACTATCGGTGATGATATCCTTCTTGCACAACAAAAAGAAAAAGCCAGTGCCTGTCCACGCTATTAAGGTCTGATACAGCTATAACAGGCACTGAGGGGGAAAGTACGAACATACTGGCTGTGAAGAAAAGACCTACAGAAAGAGATTTCATCATGCCAAATTAGGATGCAATCTGTGAATCTGCAATGGGAAAAGAGTAGAGCTTTGAAGGATAATACTGGTGGGCTTGGAATCTGCTAGTGTTTGTCTGAGAAATACTGGCAGTGTTTGGCGAGGGCAAAATCTCCCTTCTTTATCCTTTTCCCATCCATACTTTATAGAGGAATTACCTTAAAACTGTGTGCACTATTGGCCATCCATAGAATGGGGACTTTGCCCACAATGGTATTTATGAAATAGGTATCTTTGTGATTAATGGTATGTAAATTACAAGAGTGCTGGACTGTGGCTTACTGTAATACCATGGCCTCTGTTCTACCTGCCTTCTACAGTTTGGGGCCATGTTTTGAACAAACTTGCAAATTATTCTATCCGGGAGGTGTTAGCAGAAGTGCCGGCAGAGGCAGTGATGCCATTATGAGGCACATGTTGGTTTCAATACAGCTCCGGGTGTCTAATGCTAGGCAAGCTAATGGTCCCATATGGGTGCCTTGCTTCCACTCTGCATAGTGCCTACCCAGTTTTTCCCTTCCACAAGGAGTTAAGGATGCAGACATTTAATGCCAGCAATAACCACATCCTGCCTCTTGGCAGAGGCATGTTTTCAAAAACAGAACCTAGAAGTCAAATATCCAAGTAGGTACTTAACTACATGGCTACTGTGCTAATTTCCTAAAGAGTTTAATACTAGTCCTGAAGTTTGAGGTCAGGCATGACAGCAGGAGAGGCAGACAAGGGCTTCTGCCCATTCCTTGACTCATTTGGGTCAGGTGGTGCTTACCAATTGTTGAGAAAGCTCATTAAGATGAGGAACTACACGAGAGACATTGACTTCAGAGCAAGGAGAGCTGCAGCATGGGAAAACGACCTCTGCAGCTCATGTTTTGTGAGAGACGGTTTCTTTTTATTTTCTTATTTGTCCTTTTTGTTTGTTTGTTTGTTTTGTTTAATTTTTCTGAATTAATAAAGTGAAGCCCAAGGGAAGAGTCTGCAAAAGATTTTGGCATGATTTTAGCTGTTCCTTGGGCTGGGGAAACAAGCCAATAGCCTTACAGGCAGCTGACTCTTTAATCACATATGTAGAATCTGGGGGAAAAATATTCTGAGGTGGCTAAGTGACCTCTAGAGCTGAAATATATTTCCAATGTTACTCAGAGTTTAGGAACCAGGGCACCTTACAAAGCCCATCATCTCAGTTCTCCTAAGGACTCAGACATTTAAAAGTGTTTTGACCCCTAAGTGTTTTTTAAAAATTTCTGTCCCATGCAATTTTGAAGCTCAGGCTTTGGCTTCTACATGACATTGTCATGTTTCAAAATATTAACTTTGACTTTCTATGTCCAAAGCTCCAGTTAGGCTCAGTTGGTTTTGGAGATATTCAGACTCTTTAATGACCTTTCAAAGTATGTAACTATGGATTTAAAGTAGATGAATTGAGACTTCTTTCTCCAAGCTTAGGTCAAAGTATGATGAAAATTAATGAAAACAAAATATGTTATTTCTCTGTTCAGTAAATTCTCTTGAAGCACAAAAATGCAGTCTGAGTCCACAGAAAATACTAGGTTCTCTTCTGCAGCATATTCCACCATTAATGAGAAAGTCTTTATCACATTGAGGGTCATTGCTTAGCAGTGCATACACATCTGAAAGCTCTTTAAAGGACTATATAATCACCAGAAATCTGGAAAAACTTGGGAACCAAACCGAGAGTGTGAATACACAGAACTGTGTGCTGTAGTTCCTAACCTGATACAATGCCTACCTGTACTCCCATTTCCTTTACCAAACACACCCTCACAAGAAAATAATACCAAATGCAGTTAACCGACTTACCCTAGAGTGAAGCGTGATCCCACATAAGAAAGTTGACTGAGACTACATCTAGGAAGTTTGCTCTTGCTCTAGCTCTGGGACCAGGAGGTGCTTTGGGACTCTGGAGTGATGGCAGCAGTTGCCTACTTGTTTAATTTGATGAAAAAAAAAGTGGCCACATCTTCACTTTCTCTTTGTTCCGCTGAATTGAATTCTGTAGAATTGAATAAAGTAATAGTTTTTATATATATACAAGTGGGATTTAAAACGGTGACACTAAAATGTCCATGTGTGCCATTTCTAAATCTGTAAAAGACTCTGTGCAAGTCATCCAAGTTACAGAAGTAGTAAAAAAGAAAGCTTTTGTAGTCTTTTTAAACTTGAAGTTCAGTGTTTTAAGTTCTGAGCTAAAGGAGAAATACAATTAATTCATACACTTCTAGTTTAAAAATTACCTGATTACCTGAAATTGCTGGAAATGAAATATTGCTTTTTTATTAATAAAAACACTGGGAAAAGTGAAAAGTTGTGTAAAATTGATAGATAGAGAACTTGTTGAAGTGTTTTTTTCAGCAAAAGTAATAATCTGCTAGAAGAATTCTCTGATGAGATAAAAAGAAAGTGCAATTACAAAGCAATGTAGTGCCACAACAGAAATTTGGAGTGTATTTTTTAAAAAAAGGAATTTCTCTGGACTTCTTTTATGACTTCAAAGCAAGGGATCCATTTAATCACAAAAACAGAAATTCTAATGCACTGGTAGCTGTCTCTTTTTTTAGATTTTTTTTTATATTGCATTTTTATTTCAAATTTTTTG
Organism: Urocolius indicus; assembly: GCA_013401255.1. NCBI lineage: Eukaryota > Metazoa > Chordata > Aves > Coliiformes > Coliidae > Urocolius > Urocolius indicus. Next base: position 44,836 of record WBNH01003747.1, read on the forward strand.
AAAGCATCAAACAGAAAATTGTGTGGCAAAAAACCATGTCTTCAGTGACTAGTATCCATAAGGAGATTAGACATGTCCTGAACACAGATGCAAACTGCTAACCTGTGTGGCAGAGGAGAGGGAAGAAGGAAGTCGACAATGCAGCTGCTGATTCAGACAGAACACAAAATTCCAGAACAAGCAAGAAAGAATAGGAATGGTGACAGAGAGCAAAGTTAACTGCATTGAGTACACTGAGACAGGACAATATCAGGTTAACATATTGCAGCTAAGCTAGGAGCAGTGGCTGCCAGCAAACTCAAACCTGTCTTGCTCCTTGGCTGAAAACTTAACTATCAACATCCTTTAATGATGCGTAAAAAGATATCTTAAAGCCATCAGCTTTAAAATACTGCTATTAATTGCACGAAATTATAGTGAAAGATTGAATTATTCATAGTTACAGTTCTCAGGGGTTTCTTGACTAAGGAAAATAAGGAACATTTACTGTATCTCATTTCCCATAACTTTCTCAGTTTGCCTGATCCAAGAAACAGGGATGTATTTTACATGTCAGATCTGCAGAAAATGCACGTATCTGCTAGTTCCTTAGCGACCTTCTGGGATATGCCTGCATCTACTCCCAACCCTGCATATCAGAAACCATCTCCCATGGGTTTTGAGGGATCAGTGGATTTTGCCACACTAAGAATGTGCAGTTGTAGTAAATAATTTTATTTACTTACAGGATCGTTGCTGTGTTTTGGGATTTTTTGGAATGAGTCACTAGGAGATTAATAAGTAAATAGAGTTCATCAAGAGCCCTAGATGTGAATGGAGAGGGCTATGTAAGATGTACTAGATATATATGGGATCTTTTTAATAGCCAAAACAAAATAATGCTCATTCAGAAGTGCAGTTGTACTCATCATAGCCTTGATCCTCTCAGCTTTTTAGCTAAAGGTAGTAGCTAAAATTAGCACAAACTTCTGGAAGGGAAGATTCTAAAAGAACAATATATTTTTGTAGTTTGTGCATTTTCCTCTTCAAAAAGTTAAGTCTTCACTTTGCAGTTATCCTTACAGCACGCATGCTGTGGATTTATCACTGTGATATAATTTATGAGCAATCTGAACCATATCAAACAACTCTGTATTTGCTAAATTGCATATGGTAACAGACAGTAGCCAAGGGCTGTCTCAGGTGAGTAATTTGTGCTCATTTGAGTAGTGGACACTAGCTGGATCAGGGAGTAAAGATCCCTTGCCTGAGACAGAGTTTTCATGATTTGAATCAGGCTACTCCTGCAGCTGTGTGTTGCTGGTGATGTTTTGACACTGAGTATATTCTGGCATTGCTATTTAGTGCATGCAATACCTTTTAGGAATAGGAGTGTTGTGATTATGAACCTCCTTACTTATGGTAAAGTTGATGGAGTTAAGCCTGGTTGTGGCAAGGGACAATGTTGTCCAGTGATGTTAATAAACAATTGGAAAAATCCTGTCTTTTAAAGTCACTGAGGCTTTATAGTTGCCTTCTCAGAGTCAAATTCATGTCTAATATGTTTTGTTGATTAAGGATGTGTCCATTTTTATGTTCAACTTTATCTTACAAGCAAACGACAAGTAATAGTTTGGGTATGTTAAGACTTAGAGCAAAAATTAGACAGGTCAGATATACACATGTCTACATAAATAGATATAGAGACTATCTACACAGATAAAGATAATCTATATATATTTCGTATATAAAGACATAGATATATGTATTCATTTATATACTGAAACAAAACATACAACATATGTTAAAACAAAATGCATATGATCTCTCTAATTTTTGCTGTGATTAGTACTCTAGTTGTCCCTTCACACACTCCTGTAATGCAGATTTAATTGTATTCTCACTTTCCTTTTTAGAAATTAGTAGCATGTAAATATGATCTGTAAATGTAATTAGCTATAAATATGATAAAAAGATAGTTTACCTTTCATGTATTAGTTATTATACAAAATAAATATTTAGTCCAGGGTTCTCTGCTTTCTAGACACTATGAGTAGTATTTCTGTGGCTAGGATCACAAGATTTGTGCCTCATATGGTTTATAAGCAAATGATGGCAGAAATTTCCAGCAGATTTACCATTTCCTTGTGCAATTATCCTGGTCTGGTCACGCAGCTAGGTCCCAAGGCAACCTAATCATTGCAGCTCACTTCAACCAGATTCACAATCCTCTTGATCCTATTATCCTCTTGTGCAGTTGCTTGATCACTTTTAGTCTAGCAACTGCTTCAGAGGGTGAATCTTAAAATAAATGAAATAAAAAAATATCTGACATAGAGAGGCTTGGGTGGCAAAAGTATGAGGCATGCAAGAGTTCTCATGAGCATTTCATATGTGATTTGACTGTTTTTGTGGTAGGGGCCACTGTGCCCTATGGCATCCTTTCTCCTTGCACTGCTGCTGAGGACTTCCTCCGCCTGGTATCAGTGTGTTTCCATTCCGCAGTGTGCCAACTGGCTCCACATTGGCTTCTTCAGCAGGTGTGCACTATGCAGAGGTGTTAGGATTAAACCTGGCCTGAGCTGTCACATACAAACTATGCACTGCAGTGTCACATGGAGATACTGGCTTGAGCCCCACCAACAGTATATTGCAAGTCTTATGCCATGACTGGACTGCCCACAGTTCCCCACCAACTCTGAGATCTCTTTACTGTATTTTCTGTGATAGACTTGGTCCGCATTATTCACACACTTCTAATTTCTGACCACAATGACTCCATTTTGGTTGTGACACAATGAGACCTCCAAGAGATATGATAAATGCTTCAAAAATTTTTAAAAGTCCCAGTTGGAATCAAGATAAGAAGAACTTTTGAAATACACTTTGGTACTTTGCCACATGCAAAAAAATGAGAGCAACTATAAGTTTCTAGACAGGGGAGCATATTTTCTTGCTCATAGATTATTGAGCATGGCTGACTCCTGATCTGTGACTCTCTTTTGTCCTAATACAGAAAAAGATAATAGCCACAATAAAAACATCAGCTATATGTAGATTTACCAATGTTCTGAAATACAACCAGGTCAATATACAATCTTTTCCCAGAGACAAATTCTTGTTATTCTACTGTGAATGCCAAAATTCCACATGAAGGAAATAGTGTCTGAGAAAAACACTAGCAAAACCTGAGCTCCACACCAGTGTCATAAAAGCATAAAGTCAGCCAGCAGCGTGGTTAGCAATCCTAGTACTGTGAAGTAAACTGTTTGAATTCGAGTTTCTCCTGACTGCATGTTTACATTTTAGTTTTTCAGTGTTACATTTAGACCAGAAAAGAATCTTGTTCTAGAATTACTATTTCTAATGAGTCACTGGAGTTCATAGCGCACAACAATCATGCTGTTTCAGGACAGATACCTTCAGAAGCGGGTTTCAGCTAAGTGGAGAAATCCTGTGTAAGTCTTTCAGAAGTCACCCGTGGTCTTGTGCTGCTGTGTCAGGGGAACTAATATAGGCTTGATTGACCAGCTTTGCCCTGAATAAGGATAATAATTTGCTTCTAAAACTTCCATCCAGTGCTTTGGCAAGCAAAAAGTCTGCATGAGTGCCAAATCTGTAATTACTTCACTAACAGCGATGACATGTACGCCTGTTCTGCATGATCTTATTTTGTTGGCTCTGTTGTTGGCTATGAACAACTCAGTATTTCAGATAATAGGAACCTCATCACTGCATCTGTCTCTCAGCGGGGTGAGCTTTAACCTAGGCTTTGAGAAGGTTTTAAAGAGGATGGAGAAAAATACATCAAAGCAACAAAAGGAAAAATACATGAACAGGTACTGACTTGGTAGATACTGCAGAAAAAAGAACAGTGTGTGCTGTCTCAAGGATAATGAAGGCCACATTGCTGTAGCAGGCTCATGCATGGGGACCATTCCAAGGTTGAGGCCATCTTTGCTGCAAAAAGCTGCCACAGTGTCTCATTATACTCTTTATACATGTGGATCATGCCACATGGCATAGTAATCATCAGTCCGTAACGGTCTGGCTGCTGCATTTTCCTTTTCCTTTTCCCTTTTTCCCTTTCCTTTTGCTTTTTCCTTCTATTCCATTTCATTTTTCAGCATTTGAACATTTGATAAATCGTTCAAATAACTAAAACCTAACAACGGATTATTCTCTTTTTTTGCTGTCTCATGAGAGAATAGTGTATGAAAGATGCAATTTTGTTTTAAGAAGCTTTCATTTATATCCTTTTTGTCCTTGTTTTATAAATGTGCATGGAATTAATTCATCATCTCAAGACAGACAATCCTTGAGTGAGGACCTCTATCTTTTTTTTTCAATGTTTGATTACAATGCTATCGCAATTAACAAAAATCCTTCATAATCCAATTCAGCCCACTCCTTTATTCTAGTTTTGTGACAGGTTTCCTTCACTGTTTGTGAAAGTGTGTGTACATCTATACAGATAGACATATGTATATATAATGGATGAAGCTAGCAAAAACATTTATTCTTATGTAGAAAAAGGGTCAGGGACCTGTAGATGCCATGTGCAAGTCACCTAAAATTTACTCTGTTTATCTCATTTTCTCACCTGCATTATTCAGCAGAATACAGATCTTTAAATGACCAAGCAGGGAATATATACCCTTTTTTTTTTCCAAAACTTTTTTCCCCTTCTGTGCAGCAGCAGCTGCCTGACATGTTTTTGTTTTTTGTCACTAGCAGGCTTTTGGGGTGTGTGCCAATGATTTCATGTTGAGAGCAGGACTATTTGCATCTGAATGGTGAATGGCAAGGCTGGGTGTGGGTACTCTCAGCCACGCCAAGTGAGGTAGAACAGCTGCTTCCAGCTCACCTGGAGTAATTAATTCAATAAAAAGTTAGTTACCATGAAATGGAAAAACAAGCTTCCATATAACAGATGGCAAATTTTTAGTGTGGTGGAAATGAAAAAGGGTTTTGTGTTGGTTTTTAAAAATATCATTATGGTGTGCCCTAAATGGTATACAAAATTCTCTCCTCTTGGTATATGCTTAACCAATTGCATATGTTATTTCTGTATACTATCTCTGCTGTGCTTTTTGGTATGTATTTCCTCCAGTTTCAGATATTTTTGAGGTTTTAATCATAAAACTTTTCAAGAACATGGTTTTCCTGGCAGATTGTTTGTGGATAGGTTCCTGGAGGAGTTACAAGTCCTCTGCATCCATCAGTCACTCCTCTTCTAGAAACTTTTGAACCTGAGTCAGGATGTCTGCCAAATTACTGAGAGGAGCAGATGACTTATGAAAACTTAGGCTGGGTAGCAAAGAAAAACCTCACTAGCTCCTTTACCCAGAAGAAGCCATGGCAAGTTTAGCCTTTCCCAAAGTATTTGGCTGGCCCAGCAGCTGAGAAGCAAGAGACTGACTGTCCAGACAGCATGCAAGTAGGTAGCTGAACAGTTTGCACACAGGACAGTCCAGGTGCATCCTCTGCTCAACTGATGAAGTTGAGTGAAGATATGAGAAAAGAGAAAGGAAAATATGCTGAGGATGAGCATGAAACTCTGTTCCTTAAAAGAGTTAGACATAGATGTTGTCATAGATGTTGGGGGTCATAAAAGGTAAGGGGCAGAACTAGGCTTTCAGCAGCCAGGCATGTAGTGGGGAGGTTCTTCAGCAACTGTATTTCATTAATTTCAGTGCTTGCAGAATAAATTCATTCTTCATAAAGAGAAATTTTTCTATACAGAATAGACTTTAATGGTACTAGAATAATGTAAAAAAGATTAAATTAGAAGTTCTTTGCTATTGTACAAGCTAGCAACATGTTATTAAGAATTAGCTGTTTAAACTTTTGGAGATGGGAAATGCATATGAATGCACATGTTAGAGGGATAGTATTATTTAAAAAACATTGAGAGTCTCCACATGAGAAAGCTGAGGTATTGACCTCAGCTCCTTCAAAAATAGTGACTCAAGGCTTGGTATCAACTGTTACAACTGATACATGATTGAAAGTATTTAAAAAAAAAAGAATATTATGAGGGCTAAATTTGTTTTCCAAAACTTACCTAGAGACTCTTAGTGCATTTCTGCATTACTCTCATTGGCTCAAGTAGGAGGTTAGGTTCTTTTCAAAAAGCCTGATGACATCAGAGTAAACAAAAATATGTTGTTGAGCAAGCAGAAAAAGGAAAACATTAATGTTCTCACTGATGGGTCTGAGCCCACATCAGTTTAATGCTTTCCATTGAGACAGCGTATACAAGACATTTGATAAAAATTGAAAGTTTCCAGCTGAAAGAGCTCCATTCAAAATGCTGACAAATGCATCATTTTCAGGACTGGACTGATATTAAGCTTAGGAAATCCAGGTCCCATTGCTGTCAGTAGGCACGGTTAGTGGCCTCTATTGCATAAGGAAAAAAAAGAAAGGATGGGATGATTTATTCTACATGATAGCAACTTCCTCACAAGTTCCCAACCCATCTGCACGTAATTAAAAGTTTTTAGTGTGGTTTATCACACTGATAGTGAAGACAGTCTTCCACCACAGACCTGGATGTCAGTGCTGGCAGCAGATGGCACAGCTGAGGTATATTTTGTACCCTCCTGGGGATCCCTCTTGCCCCTGTCTTATGGTGGCTCCAGGCACCTCCAACAGCATGGGGATCCTGTTCCATCTATCAGAGTAGATGAGATGCTCTGCTTTCTAAGAAACAGGAAATGTAAGGACATGTTATAGCAAAACCACATGTTGTGGTTTCTCTGTAAACTACATGCAAAATGATTTTGATGTGAATGTTTTGCAGCTACAGATAATGAGAAAACCGATGACATTTTGCATTCGCTCTCTCCATTGCAGTTCTTCTCCTCAAAAAAGGGCCATCAAGAAAGCATCTCACAGTGAGGTTTTATGTGCTCCGTAGCAGTCTTACTGTTTAATACTATCCTACACTAAATTTAGTGAACATTGTTTGGATTTTCTGCTGAAGCAATAGATCTGTCAGTATTTTAACTTGAACTTGTTTTATATGCTGCAGATAACATTCCTTAACTCTTTGTGTTTAATAATATATTTGGAAGTTCATTTCATAATTATAGGTGTGGCTGTAGAACTCATTTACTCCCTACTCATTTCATGGGATGGGTCTATTCTGGGCCTGAATCAAGGTTGTGTAATGAAGGAGACAGTTGTCTGAGGGACCCTTGCTCAATTGTTTGCCTGATACCTGAAAGAAGTAGATGCGCAGGGCAAAGGATTCCATGTGGAAGAGATTACTTTCGTAGTAAAGGCTTCTAAACATTGCCCAGAGCAGTAAAACTCCTCTGCCTTTACCATCAGACTCTCAGGCAAGGTGTTCTCAGAGATGATTTCTGATTATGGTATCTTGTTTCATTTGTCTACCCAAGATGAGAGGTTAGAACAAGGTCAGAAGAAATACGTCATGCCTAGAGATGTAAATGGTAGCACTCTGCACTTGAAAAGATCTATAACAGCTGTAGCATTTTGGACTGGGTACCCAGAATCAGGTTGCACTTTAGACCTCAGTCTTTCTGTGTCCCACTTCCTCATTTATAAAACAGAAGATATTGAAAAAACATTGATACCTATAAAGCACTGGGATATAATAATGATGAAGGCACAGGAAAGATCATGAAAAAAATATTTTCAGATCTAGACAGGGTGCCAAATGTAGAGTTGAGGACCACACACTGAGTAAGAAGGAGAAAGCGTACCGCAAAGTCGCTCATTAAACCATCATCCACTCATCCAGTCATCCAGTCTGCTCTGGATATGGTGAAATTCACTTGACGATAACAGTTTTAATTACTCATATGCTGTTGTAACACATAGAGTGCGGCAGAATTAGATCTGCAGAGAAAATCTAAACTTCCTAATTTTTAAATGCTTTGTTTTGCAACCCAAGTAATAGTATTCTGGCACAGGGAGAGGGGGGGAGATAGGGCTGTTTGAAATGACACGTAGATCCTTATAATCATATAAATGGTTTCTAGTCTCTATTTGTTCTCTTTGCAATGCTTGTGAGATTATAAGTGGATGAAACAAGGAGAAAATAGCCTCTTGGTCATCTAAAATACTGTAAAAGGGAATGAAATTATACCCAGATCCTACATTTTTAATATGATAAGAACACATTTTAGAAACACCCGCAGGATCCCTTGAATAGTGTCATTAGGCATTTGATGTGAATCATTATATTTATTTTATTATGAATAATCATTTAGGTTACAAAACTACCTTGAGGCATTGACCAAAAGCCAGTCTCTATTCAACAGGGCACCATGAAGGTATACAGCAGAGGACAACCCGTGCTACAACAGCCTTTTCAACTAAATAATACATATTTGGGGTTGGTAGAAAGGCAGTTGCTCAAATGGCTGTCACAGCCCTGTGCTGTGTGGACAATGAAATTATTAATTCAATCCATTATCTGCACAGAACAGTAGAGTAATGTGCACCCCTGTTCGGCTAACCTGAACTCCAGAACAACGAAACTATCAAGGTACTTAGCCAGAGTTAGTATCTTAGCTTCTTAGATCCAGCTTAGCTGTGTAGGCAAAACTGAGCAAGACTCATCAGGAGGCAAGAGGGATGGGAAAGGGAAAGCAGTAGAGACAGAAGGGACAGTCCTAGTGAATCAAGCTTGCGGCTTCTAATCAGCTGATGGGGTGTGGAATAGGTTGGGAAGAAAATGACAGTTGCTACTGGGATGGTGATCTTGGTGTGCTGGAAATTCCAGGCATCTCGACTCTGTCCTCACTGGTGGCAGCGACAGCAGCAGCAGCCTGGATTTCCAGGGACTAGGGAAACAGGCTAGATAGACAGCGACTGTGTTGGCTGCAGCTGCCTGCTGTTGTATGCAACTTTCTGTTGCAATGAGGCCAGGAGGAAGCAGGCAAGGGAGAGAGCTGGTTTTTCATACTTGAGCACTTGCTCTCCAAGTGATTCTGCAGAGCAGTGCATTGTGCCACGACTGAGATGCCAGCTGTACCTCAGTAACCCTAGCCCTACTCCTTTCACCTGTATAGCTCAAAGATCTGATCAGTAAAACCTGCCTTGTGGCACTCTTCATTCAAAAGAGCCAGTTCTTCGCTAAGTATTCCCTGCCACGGGGGTTTTGCAAACTCAAGCTGCCTCCCACAGCCCTTATTGAGGTACACATGTCCTTTGTTTCTATTTTGTTTTTCTTAAGCTGCTTTTCCTAGCAATCTTATCAATGTTCATGAAACTTTAACTGTAATGCATTTGTTTATGCTTAAATGCTTTTTTCCCCCCAAAATGCTGTTTTGTTTCTGTTGCTTGAAATTATATTTAACAGTATCCAAGCTAAATTTATGCACACATATTTAAAGAAGGAGCTCTAGCTATAATGCATTTTTAACCATGTGAAATATATTAGTAATGGTACTTACAGAAAGAAAAGAAAATGATTTTGACTTGCATTAGTTCCATCTTTGCAGTATGCAGATAAGTACCATACCTTTGACAGTGTAACTACATTAGGTTTGCCTCAAAGCTAACAGTCAGCAAGCCTAGTGCACAACAGCCATAACAGGTGTCCTATGTTAGAGATGCTATTCTAGCAGGAGCTCTGCACGCTTTCCAGCATATTGTCTTCCATGGATCATAACAGTTCATAGGAAAGTAAGAGAGACAGAGCCTAAGTGTCACACTGACTGCAATGCTTGAGAAGTGGGATATTGTTACCATTAACAGAAATCATAGGGGAAGAGGAGAGTAGTAAAAGAGGAACTTGGCTTTCACCTGTCTACACCTCCAGGACTGTCTGAGCAAAGGGGAGTGTGCTCATTTGTTCTTTCAATACCATCCTACCCATGTGTTCTCTGTTTTAGAATGGAAGCAGCTAAAGGCAGAAGTGCACCTAAAGGTGACAGGGTGTTAAGGAAACAAAGACTTCTTAGAGTGTCATAACAGTAATGGTAATGAGAAAGGATGTGGTAACCTCTCAAACAGAAGACTATTATTAAATGTAAACCAACTATTAGTCAGGTGTGAGGCTGGCAGACTTCTTTACTTAGCTCAAAATAAGTAAGCTGTTGTTTCAGTTTGTCCCCCTGGAATCAAACAATTTGATAGCACAGATAGCAAAATGAAACGTTGTGCTGGAAAAAAAAAGGCTGGTACTCTGCACAGCAATCGTCAGGATGCCTGGCTGCAGGGCTGGGTGTCTGCACGTGGAGGACCCAGCCAAGCTGAGTGTGTGTAGCATGCACAGCCCTGTATTCCACTAACACATGCAGCTTCTCCTGCAACTCAGCTGGGTCTTGCTTTTCAGGAGAGATGAGGAGAAGACTGGAGTGATAACAGAGGGGTTTGTAGGTGAGGAGGAAAGACTGGGAGTCACTACCTGCATTGCTGGGGGCCTCAGATGCTGACAGATCACACTTTGCTCATTGCTGAAAATGTGTCAGCCTTCCTGGCAACTAACCCTACTGGGAAGTCAGGAATTCTACATTTTGCTTGTGAATTCTACCCCAGAGCCAGCTTTGTAGCTGTCTGTGTAACAGACAGATGTGGTCCTGTGAGCAAGGTCAGCAGTTGAAAACGGTCCTTCCCCAGTGAGTGCCCTGGGACAATTTTTTGACCCAAGGGTCTTTGAGTGCATTTTTGTGGAGCAACATGTGCTTGGCAGGAGGAAAGGCAGTCCTCTCAGTCCTCTTGCTCTCCTGTGCCTGCCATCATTGCCATCAAGCTGCTGGCTTGGGCTCTCAGGAACAGATTGTGCAAGCTTGTGTCTCCTTGGGTGGTGGGAGGAAACAAAGCAAAGTCTCCTGTATCCTGGATGAATGGTTTGATAACTACACCATTGTATAAAGTCTCTGTGAAGACAACTGTGTGTGGTAAAATGGAAAGCTTAAACCCTGTTCTGCTTTTCAGTGAAGTGTGAGCTCTGTTCACTCAGCAGAAGGAGCCATGTGCTGGGGGACAGGAGCCACAGGAGAAGGGATGCTGCTGTGGAGAGCCAGAGGAGGAGAGATGTAACTTCTTGTTAGGCCAAGTCTCTTGAGTGAAGACATTTACCCTTCCACATGCTCTTGTTTTCAGTGTCATTCTGGAGCACTGGAAATAAGGGAAAATGTGAACATATAGTTTACACTGCCTAAGTGCTGGCCTCTTCTCTAGATCTTAATTGTGCTTTGGTGAGATAGCTGTTAGATACCTGAACCTGCCTAAGGAGCCTAGCAACCTAGCTCCCTCCTGACCCCAAGTGACTCATAAGGACTGGACTTGTCCCTGAGACTAAGCTTCCATGTGCAAACTGCTGCAGGACCACACTTTTGGACATCTTGGTTCTTGGATTTTTTGGATTTAATGCTTATTTAACCTATTTCAGATCACAGTTTATACAACATGGGTGACTATGTGTATCCCTGTCTCAGGGAAGTCTTTGTAGAGTAAGTAAAGTTAGAACTGTTAGGCACATGGGTCCTGTGGAAAGAGGAGGCGGAACGCAAAGATGTCACAGACAGAGCCCCAGATTTATGGCCTTTTCTCACAGAAAAGTCTATTTCCATTTAAACATCAGATGATATAGTTTACCAAGAAGATGCTTTCCTCCTGAGAAAAGCTATAAAAATAGCTGTCAAAAATATAAGGTCCAGATTGAGGGAAAATACTTCCCAGTGACTGACAGGAGCAACTTTGCATGCCTGAATAGAGCAAGTTGGGATGCAGACCTTTGAAAGATTTCTTGTATGGGCAAGCATTTTTAAAATCCACAGAGTCAAATTTGTTATTGTTTCAAAGAGAAGGAGCTGGATTCCAGCACATTTTATCAATAAAAGATCCTACGTAGTCAGCAGTATGATTTTTTTTTTAATTATTATTGCCTTACATCATCTTTGGGAAAAGTATTTACCTCACGAATGATTTTGCCAGATGATAAGTAGTACTTGTACTTATTTTGGTTGTGTCCAAGTCATAACTTTGACTCATTTGCATCTACTGACTAAATGGATTAATTAATTTTGCATTGTGCTTACTGACTAGTTTTAATTAGCAGTTAAATCAGTTCAGTTAACAAAAAAATGTAGGTGTTTACATGAATGCAAATCATGATGAGTTCTCAGGGCTTGATACGAAAAACAGTTCCACACCATTGGTGCTGAATTTCTGCAGGCTTTATTCAGGAATTGCGCACTTCTCCTCCCCCAACAACAAAGTGTATGGTTTTATGACTCATTAACTGGCCGAGACTTCCTTTCTCTCTTTCTGTCCTTGTTGATGTGGAGAATGAAGGATGGAGGCAGATCAAGTGGGATTTCATCACTTTGTTTTTAGGGCATGAACTCAAATCTCATGGAAGAAGGGAGAAGAAAGTGTGTCTTTGGACTAGTGTGCGCAACTGTGTCTCTCTCCAGTGTTTGGTTCCAGCCATTATTAAAGCTTGCACTATTTTTAGACACTTATTTTTCTGTTGGCTGTTTGCTTACATTCATCCAGGATGGAAGCCATGAAAAAAATATTTTATGAGAAGCAACTTCTGCATTCTACTGTTAGACAGATTCTGGTAATACAGACACAATGCTATCAAATGTGATATACGTTCTTATTTCTGTAGCCATTGGTCTTGTGTAAGTTGAATGGAATTTATCTTGGATAAGCCCTTATTCTGGTGATATTTTGAAAGACAATAATGGCTACTTTACTGATTTCCTTTGAATTAGAGGTGCAGAACAAGACAAAAACAGTATGACCTTAAATTCACACAAAACTCATCCACAGATTGAAAGAAAATTTTCTAATCATTGATATAAAAGTTCTTATCTGCCTGTGCTTCAACATCTGTGTTTGGCCAGTCTTTTGTGTGTCATCATGCTTAGCTCCTCTCCGGAGGGAGTAATAAAGTCTCAGTGCTGCATCCAGTCTTAAAGACAAGTTACAGTAGATGAGGATAAATTTGTCCTGAGACTACAGTTACCTTACTCAGCTTTCCCAATAACCTTACCCAAAAGGGAAGATCAGAGACAAGAAGATAATTGGTGAGATCATAAAAAAATGACCTCATAAACCCAAGCCTTTCATCTGAAGGAAGCTGGCAACCTGCCCTCCTACAAGAAGGTGGTGTTCCTCTAGCAAGTACAGGTCAAAGTCAACAGAGGTAATTATTTGAGGAGTTAAGTATGTAATCACTTTGGGAAACAAAAAAAAAACCCTAACAAAAAAAAACCCTCAGCCCTTGGAGCCTGAAGAAAGATTAGTTGGAATGTGAGCTGACTGTAGTTTTGTTCTAAAATTAAATTTAATTTCATAAATGTAATTTCATAAGCTATTCATCAGATAACTCATTGAGGGACCCTGTGCCAAGCTCATGTGACACAACTCTTTTCTCAAGCCTTGGAAGGGGAACAACTCCTACATGTTCTTCCCCGTGTTTTACCTATCCTGTGGAAATGGAGCCCCGTCCCATTGTCATTCATGGGCACTCTGCCGGCAAATCTCAAAACATGATTACATTTTTTTTGGTAATGATTCCAGTCTCTGATGCTGTACATATGATGATGCTTTGTAGTGCTGGCTTCAGCAAGGCTTTTGACACTGTCTCCCATAACATCTTCATCAGAAAGCTCAGGCAGTGTGGCTTGGATGAGCGGACGGTGAGGTGGATCGAGAGCTGGCTGAATGACAGAGCCCAGAGGGTGGTCATCAATGGCACCAATTCAAGTTGGAGGCCTGTGGCCAGCGGGGATCCACAGGGTCAGTTCTGGGGCCAGTCTTGTTCAATATCTTCATCAACAATCTGGATGAGGGGACAGAGCGTACCCTCAGCAAGTTCCCTGATGACACCAAACTGGAAGGACTGGCTGATTCCCCAGAAGGCTGTGCTGCCATTCAGTGGGATCTCAACAGGCTTGAGAATTGGGCAGAGAGGAACCTCATGAGGTTCAACAAGGACAAGTGCAGAGTCCTGCATCTTGAAAGGAACAACCCCGTTCCCCAGTACAGTTTGGAGAGCAGCTCTGCAGAGAGAGACCTGGGAGTGCTGACTGATAATAAACCGACCATGAGCCAGCAATGTGTCCTTGTGACCAAGAAGACCAATGGCATTCTGGGATGCATCAAGAAGAGTATGGCAAGCAGGTTGAAGGGAGCTTCTTCTCCCCCTCTCCTCTGCCCTGGTGAGGCCTCATCTGGAGTATTGTGTCCAGTTCTGAGCTCCTTAGCTCAAGAGAGACAGAGAACGGCTGGAGAGAGTCCAGCGCAAGGACCCCAGGATGATCAGGGGACTGGAACATTTCTATTATGAAAAAAGAACTTGGAGATGTTTATTCTGGACAAAAACAGACTGAGGCAGGACCTTATCAATGCTTAGAAATACCTAAAGAGGGAGTGTCAAGAGATTGGGGTGCATCGTTGTTTCTGTAGCACCGAATAAAAAGACAAGGGGAAGTGGGCACAAGCTGGAACACAGGAAATTCCACTTGAACATGAGGGGAAACTTCTTAACTGTCAGGGTGAGAGAGCCATGGCACAAGCTACTCAAGTCTCCTGCTCTGGAGGTTTTCAAAGCCTGCCTGGACTTGTTCCTGTGTGATGTGACCTAAGTGAACCTTCTTTAGCAGAGGGATTAGAATACATATCTCTAGAGTTCCCTTCAGTCCTTGCCATTCTGTGATTCTATGATTCTGTGCTTCTATGATTCTGTGCTTATAATCACTCAAGCCGTAGAGAAAAAATGAGGTTATCTAAAGGAAAATTGTTTATCTGCAATTTTGAGAAAACACGTCTTGCTTGTCCTGTAAGCCTGACAGTGTAGCTGTGTTTGAGATGCAGGTAAGTCCTCAAACAACCAGTGACCTCCCCTTGTGATAGTGCTCTTCATGCTAACTGCTTCTTCCTCTAATGCCATCCTGTTATGAGGTACCTTACGTAGGGCATTTATGTTAATCAACAGATGTCGTAAGACAGCAATGCCTACCCAATGCAGGAGCCACTGCTCTCACACCCTGCTTCACACCGGTCTTGAAATCTCAGGAGTGTAAAGTCATTAAAAAAGCAAATTCATCTTTCAGCCACAAAATTAGAAGGCAGTAGTTAGGAGGCCTAATTCTGATCTTGATTGATTTCGGTAGTCTGAGAGAAGAAATGTCATCCGCTGACTTTTAGTTTTTTACTGATTTTCTATTTCTCTATTTAGTTGCCGATTCAAGTGTCATGAGGATGTATGAGGGAAGTGTTGTTCCCTTATCTCTCCAGAATATAAATAGATGCTTTTTGAAGTTGTTGCTTTTCAAATTCATGATTTCACACAGAGATTTACAAAGAGCCTTGTAATGCATAGTTGCATCTCAGAGCAGAAATGTATCACCTAGCATTTAGATTTTTCTGGTGTTACAATGCAAGCTTGTTGTCTAGACTATATCACATGAGGGCACTGCACAGCATCATTTACAATGATGCAGGAAGTTGAAAAGAAAGGCTCAATCAACTTCCAAAGCTAGCAGAGCTTTAATAGGCCAGCCTTTCATTAAGTGAATTCCTAAATGTTGACCAAATTCTTTCAGATGTAGGCAGCTAATGGTTCGGGGTGCATGTGATGCACTTGTCATTACACAGACATTGATAAAAATCCTTCAAGCTGCTTTTTTCCCAGAAAGTTCACGAGTGGAGAGAAGGGGGGTAAAAAAGCTTCTCTTCAGTGGTTTCTTTCATGTCACAAGAAGGAGGGTCATGTGTTTTAGTTTAACTGGTACATTCCAATAAAATTATTTTCAAAGGGACAGGACAAATAATGGGCATTTTACATATGGTGGCTGGTGCACATCAGATGGAGCTGATTTTCTCATACACAATATATTTGTTATTTTGCAAGCTGGTTATAATTCATGTAAAGTCTCCTTTTATTTAATTTTACCTAATAAACTAATATAATGGCCCAATGAAGCCTTTATGACTGCTAAAATTTTGATGAATTGTTTTAGTTGCCATTTTCATTAAGATTACAAAAAAGAAATATATGTGATTCTCCCACACAATTCTTATTCAATTGGAGGAGAAAAAACTAAAAAAGATACCTGGGAAAGAAATCCTCCTAATCAAGGCCATCTTGTATTTTTATAAATCTAGATATCAAGATAACAGCTAAAAAGAAACTGTTTTCTCACGTCTCTTAGAGGTATCATTTAAACTTCCTTACAAAGTTTCCTGCAAGTAATTCTCTATAATGCATATACTTTTGTCCTGATAAAAAAATATGAGGCCATGTTAAACTGATGTACTTTAGATTTCACATTTGCATAGGTTGCTAAAGTTATCTTTCATTTACGAAGTTTCTTGAAGTGAGATCCTCCTTGCTGTCTAGCCACTAGAGATGTTCATTAGTGTCCTGATGCTTTGTCTCTTAGTGTATTTATCACCATCCTTGTCTTCTGAAAGGTGATATGTCTCTGCCTCTCAACAGTGTGACAAACGAAGCATCCAGCTGGCCTTTGTATGTCAGAGGTTGAAGGGAAAAAGCAAGGAAGAAGGATAAAAATAAAAACAACCCGCTAAACCAACAGCAACAAAAAAGTTCGACATTCTGCCGCTTAATTATCAGCCAGAGCAGAGAAGCTTAATAGTCCAGCAATGGGTGGAAGGAGCTTCTCAGCATCACAGGAAACAGTATGCAATTAGTCAGGGTCAGGATGCTCAAGATCAGATTTGCTTAAGGCTAAAGAGAGACAGAGCAAGGCTATGGCAGTGTCACAATCTGCAGCCTGGTTGTCTCCCTGCGGCAGAATGCCTTTTGCTTCAGTTTCTAATTAAACAACCAGGAAACCAAGCGTGTCCACTCCTGGCTTGCTCGTGTATAGCTTCTTTTGCATTCAAAGACCTGAAGTGTTTGGGAGGGTAATACTAAAGTAGAGGATTAAACTACAAATATCATTATTAAAAGTGATGAATGCAATGAATTGTCATTACAATGAGAAATATTGAATCAATCTAAAAAAAAAAAAAACACTTTTTTTTGTTTGTTTCAGTGTCTTACAATTATTACAAGTTCATCAGAGGCATATTCACACAGCCCAGACTTTCCTCTCTGCTGTAATGTAAACATAAGTGTCTCCTATTGTCGTCGGTAACAGGAGCCTGGGGACTTAGGATGACAACAGGGTGAGCACAGAGTGACACTGCTTCTGGCATAGCTTTCCAGGCCTGAAAACCTGTCCTTCCTGAGCCAGGTGTTGTATTTCCGTCTTGGTGTTTAAGATGTACCAATAGACACTTCCTGTACGAGTCTTTTGAACTCATTTATACTTTCAACATCTGAAGCATCCCATTGATAAAACCATGTCTTGTGAGAACAAACACATTTATTCTAAACCTGTTGCTTGTTGCTTTCAGTTGTGGTGTCTGCTTTTCAGGTTTTACAAAATAATACGTATACGTAAATTATACATATAACAACATAAAAGGAAAATAATCTCTATTCATTTTCCTCATGACGTTCATGATTTTATGAACTTCAAATTTCAGGTGTCTCTTTCACACAGAAAGTGTCCAAGATTATTTAGCCTCTCCACATATAGAAGGAATTTCATGTTTCTGATCATCTGCATTGCTCTGCTCCCTATCATTCCAACTCTTTAACATGCCTTCAGAGATGTTGGGTATCTAGAGGCATATGCAGGCTTCTAGACACAGCACAGTTATATAGAGTGACATATGGTTTTCCCATATGCATTAGTTTGGATTTATCACCAAGTTATTCCATCTGCCATATTTTTACCCAGTCACTAAAGACCATGATATCCTTCTGCAGCTGTTCACAGTCAGTTCGATGACCACAGATCATTTTGCATCAACACCAAACTTAGTCACCTCGTTGTTGACCCTGTCTTCCAAATTGTTCATTACTATATCAAAGAACAGATGTCTCTGAATAGGTTCAGTGGGATCCTGATGTGTCCGACCGCTTGTCCCATATAATGTGTTTGTGCTACTCAAATCAATGCATTTTCTCTATAGATTAAACAAAATTAAATGATTCACTGTTATTATCATAATGGTCTAATTTTCAAGTTGCTAGCCATTGAATTATTCTACTAAATATTTGATATTCATTCCTATGTTGTGTCTTAATTCATCCCATTCCACAGTCCACATTGTTTTGACAGGGATTGACGGCTCTTCTCATAATATATTTGATGACTACTATCCCTCTGGTTCTTCCAGGGCAATTCCAAGAAGGATTGGATGGTACAATACCATTTAGTATATTTTCCTAATCCATTAATATCAGGCAATATTCCTGGTGGCCAGTTTCTCCCATGTTGAGACCCAAAGTCCATCTATCATATGTTTATTTTCTGCTTTTTTATTGTCACTGAAAATTTCTGAATCAGACAAATTTAGACTTTGGATGAAAGCAAGACAAATTCCACCTACATGTAGCACTACACAAAACTCAATGATAAAGATTAGTTGTTTTGGCACAGAAGGTGAAGGACGTGTTGGGAAGGAGCTCATTGAAAGACATTCCCATTTTATATTAAAGGAAATAACAGAATTCTGGAGCATCCTATGACTCCAGAAGAAAAAAGTGTTACATCATCTGAATATTTCCTGGAGACTAGTTTGTGACACAGATGGTTGAGGATACTTCACCTTCATCAGACCTATGGATGTCAGAATAAGTGAAAGTAAAATCCTGCATTTCTTGAGCACAAACAGAGGAGATAAAATACTTTTAGTCTATAGCTGCTATTGTGTCTAAGTCTTAGTGCTGGTTTGTGATTCTGTCCACTACTGATACTTTGCACTGGTCTTTAGCATTTATTGGGTTATCTGGTAATATTTCCCTCTGTACAAGACCTGTGATCATCTTCCTAATGGTGAGCATCATAATTTGAATCATAATTATATTTCTGCTAGAAGACCACAGTCTCAAAGTATAATCCAAAAGATGGTTACATGATAGATTATCTCTGACAGGGTGTAGAAAAACGTCACAAGTCAGACATACAGGCCAAGAGTATGTAATGGGACTGCTGCTGCTGGCAGCCTAATTCTAATAGATTTCTAATAATGTGTATTTCAGGATGATAAGAAGCTTGCACACATTCATTCACAGCTTTTGACGGCTCCTCCAAATCAGAATGAAAGGCACAGTCAGTTGTATACTGTATTTGAGGAACTTTTTGTACCAGCAGTACTAAAATTTGCTATGTTGGCCCTTTTATTCTACAAAGATTATTGGGCAGATATAACAGAATTTGTAACTGATGCAAGATTTTCACACATTTAAGAAATTACATGCCATAGTATCTTTGCCCTCTTCCCCCCCCACCCCCTACTAACACATTGTTTCATGCTTTTGCTCCTCATGTTTTTTTCTTCTTGCCTTCATAACCAATTGACAGAAAACATTTCTTGAGATCTGTTAAGAGTATGGATTACCTTTCCTCCAAGGTATCTCTAGGTAAAACAAACATGAGCAAAGCTTCCTCGCTTAAAACTGATGCTTGATGCTGATGTTTCTTCTCCCTTTCTTTGTTTTGTCTCTTGATGTCAAACACGGACTACACAGCAGAAGGACAGAGAGGATGAAAGAAAAAGAAATTCCTTTCTACATCGAAGGTTGGTAAATTAGACTCATCATCCAAAGAGAATAGTACAACTCAACAGCTCCTCACTCTGCCAACATCACAAATGCTTCCAAAACTTTGCCAAGAGCTAACTTACCTTTATTAACTTACCTTTTATTTTTTTTTAATGTTGCAGAATTGTTTGTAAGCTCTTAAAGCTTGGCCTGTGAGAAATGTCTTTGCCCGAACTTGCTAGTGAGCTGAATGGCTTAACTCAGTTCTAAAACAAAGAGATACAAGCCCTTGTAGAAGCCCATAGCATGATTCTTTCTTGTAAAAACCTTTAGCCTTGATTCCTTCCACTTTGTGACTTTTTTATGTGATATATATACGCTTGGTCCTTTCTTTGTGGAAAACAGGCAAAACTCTTCTGCTGTGCTTGCTTACATGTGTCCCTTGTATTTGAGAAAGCAATATCTGCAGTTTAGTCTGCGGCTCAGAACACAAGATCCACCAGCTCAAGCTACTGGTTGACCGTGGTCATTATCACATTTCTGGCAGTAACCGTTAGCAGATGCTTCAGAAAGAGAAAAGGCAAACAACATAATGCATCTGGCCAAATGGGAAGTAGATCCCAATAGGAAGGAGAATTATTTTCTGACTTTTTAATGTGATCAATGTGTGCCTTGAAAAAAAAATGCAATTGTCTTATGTTTAAGAATAGTTGCATCTACGGTTTTAGTGGAGGAGCTTGATGTGTTTTCCTGGAAGATAAAAATCATAAGATAATCAGAAAGAGAAATAGTTCAGGAATGGAGCGTGAAATATGGTGAGTTCTTTAAAATTCATTTAAATGTCTAATGAGAATTCCGTGGGGAAAAAAAGGTTGTGATTCAATTTTTTTAAATGCGAAAAAATCAAAGATGTTTTTTGTTTTGCCACTGTAGTTTGTGATCAAGGGTTGAGCTTCATCATGTGTTGCCACGTGATGTTTCACGAATGTGCCGTAAGTACCAGGCGAGCATGTGATTACATCTATTGACCTATATGTCATAGTGCATGAATGGCTGCTCTGTTTGCAACGAGTCTTCAGATCAAGCGCGGATGCATTACCTAATTGACTGTCTGCTTGTGCCCTTCTCTTTGGGCCTGCTGTACTTGTACTCTCCCTCCCCTCCCCAGCCCATACTCCTTCTTCAGATCTTTGTTTAGGAGGGAATGAATACGAAGCTGCACTTTGTCTCATTAACCAAACTGTCTGAGTTTCTTGGATTAGTTTCTTGTTATATGGCAGTTTTGATTAGACCATATGCTTTTGGGGACTACAAATACACTATATCCTCTGTGGGGCAAATGGAAAACATTTTTCTCTACAGTTTAATTGATGGGTCCAAGAAACTGAGACTGGCATTTTGTTTTATTGAACTGGCTTTGAAAATACGTGACTTTCATTCTAGTCACAGCATAGTTCTCATTTGCTTGAAACTACAGGCTTCAATATCTTCATCAATCATGTACCTCAGTTTCAGTAGACAGAACACCTTGGAAGGGTACCGGATATAATTAGTCCTTCATGTTCAATCCTCTCTTTCTTACGTACTTCCATGATATTTTTCTTAGGGTGTTACAGCCTATCTGCTGGCTACAGTTTGTCCACCTCATCCTTTGCAAAAGCCTGCAAAGAGCAGGCATATGGTAATAACTCTCAGCCCCATTATGGACCTGGATTTGATTGGAGGGAATGGCATGGGCAGAGGAGTTCTTCAGCTTTTTGTTGTGCATTAAAGTCACGATCTCAATGGCCAAACACATTTTTATGGACATAAAATTAATAGAGAAAGTGACAGCATTTTTAGACGGAAGAGACCCTTCATGTTACCTTCACTGGTAAAATTAAATGCCTTTTTGGCACATGGTTTTGTGCATAAACAGAAATTTCTATTGAAGGGTAATACATTTCATTTGATCAATGTCTCCTAAAACACTGGACTTGCTTATGTCATTCTAAAGAGAAATCATACAGAAAACATACAAACCTGATCCTACTCACATTCTTAGGCTGTACAGCTACAATAATATTACTACTCATATGTAATGCAACACTAGGATGCATCTTTTGATAAATTAAGGAAGTAGTGTGGTACAACTGAAGTAATAAAGTTGGACCTATTGGTAAAGAAGAGGCTTCAGCAGATCTTTAGGGAGCTTTGCACTTTGTGGGAATTCCCATCTACATGAGTGTAGACATCTGCAATACCAACATTTCTTAGAGTCTCCCCAACCTGAGAGCACAGGGAAGATGTTCTTCCCTATGAAGAAAGGCACTAAACCACAAAATTTATTTTGTAATTCAAGCTGTTTGTAGGCCGAATTGAGAAACTGGTAATGAATAATACAACACAATTTTGGCATTTTTTCTTACACAAATTATATACCTGAAATTGTTGTCAGTACTCTGCCAGCTCTGTGTGGAGGAGATGCTGTATCAACATAAAAAAATTGCATACCATTACAATAAGACCTCACCAGGCAGAAACATGTTTTAGCAAGCCCAATTCACCCACACAGTCAAGATACTTCCCTTTAAAAATACTCCAATAACAAAACTCAGCTACTTAAAAAAAGGGGGGCGAGGAGAGGGGAAAGGAAGCCTTATTAGGCAGAAAGGCCTTTTACTATTATTATTTG
Organism: Urocolius indicus; assembly: GCA_013401255.1. Taxonomy (NCBI): domain Eukaryota; kingdom Metazoa; phylum Chordata; class Aves; order Coliiformes; family Coliidae; genus Urocolius; species Urocolius indicus. Next base: position 67,056 of record WBNH01003747.1, read on the forward strand.
GCTTCAAAAACTTAAAAATAAGGGAAGTCTTCCAGGATATTGGAAATTTCAAGTGGACCAGGTTCTCTTTTCATCATTATCACACTGGCCTGGCTATATGTAACTATATGTAGCTATATGTACATCCTCTTTGAGGAAAGATTGCATCTTCTGTGCCACTATACTATTGTAAGCATTAGACAATGAAAACAAATAGAGAGGAAGGCTTACTCGTTCAACTCCTGGATCCTACGAAGTCAGTGACAAAGCTCCCACCAACACTGAATGCCTCAGGATTTTGCTCTGAGTTTTCATTCGAGCAGACTTGTCAAAACTCAAGACTTGCCAGAGGATAGACTTAGTATGATTCAGAGGGTTGTTCCTGGTCTAGGAACGTTGCTACCCCAAGTGTGTAGTTTTCTGCAGCTCTCCTGTGACTATTTTGCACATATGGATGAAATATAACTCTTAGAATACACATGTCTGTGCTTTCTTTACTTACCTATGAACCCCATGGGTCAAGCATTAAGTACCATACAAACTACAGCTATAAATAGAGCAGAAAGTGTCCCTAAGAGAAACGTTCTTTTCCGTCTCTTATTCCCAGCTGAGTGATTCTAGGATTTGTGGTTTGGTTTTCATTGGTTTGGTTGGGATTTCTTTTTTGTTCCCTGAATAGCTGATAGTTTTCTTGATTGGAATGGAAGGGAATAGCCATTTTGCTCCCTCGACCTTGTTCTGTGCTGATTTTCACTTGATGTGCTCACACTGATTTCTCTGAAATGGTATGGACAGATAAGCACCCAGCCACCATTTAGAAGGAGATTTCTCCATGGATTGACCCTGACATAACATGATGTTGGTAGGACAGAGAGTTCAAGTCATAAACTCGCATCTGTTTTCCTGTGATATGTCCCGCCCTCACTCCTCAGATTGCTCTGTTCATAAAGGCACGGTTTATGAATTTGCTTGTTAAAAATATGATCTGCTTTTCTAATGCACTGGTTTTACTTTCTGATTCATATAGAAAATATGTTGTGACAGTGCAATATGTACTCAAGGTTATTCTTACTAGTAGTAAAAAGGAGATTATCTCTGAAAACATATGGAGTCCTGCACATAGACATATCTCCTGCTGAACTGGAGGAGGCAAGTAGAAACAAATGCCAGCAGCACTTCAGGAAAGGAGTAGCTACAAGTTGTTTCTAAACCATACACAGCAGGAAATAATATTGTTCAGCCAAAGCAGAGACAAGTTGGAAGGAAAGGCAAGACAGAAAAATATCTCAGCACAATGTATGTAGTTTCATATGTGGTAACCTGTCTCAGTTACAACTCCATTGTATGCTGGAAGATTCCACCATGCAATATACCCTTGGTTTCACCAGATGCTGAGGTGGGGCAAGATGCTTTGGAATGACATTGTACAGATTCCCTCACAGCTCTTTCTAGTAATTTCTCTGATATGAATGTTGTTTGAGGTCCTTGCTGGTTTATAGACAGAAGATGACATGGCAAGCTGTCTTGGGGTAGTGGAAAAGGGCTGTCAGTTACACTGAAAATGTAATTCTTTTGAGAATCACTAGAAGATAAAAATGGTGGCGCTAAGAGTCACACAAAAAGCAATACACAAAAAGTAACAGGAATTTGGTGAATGATCTCTTTCCTTCCAGCAAAGATATTAAAGACCCTGTTTTAGAAGCACTCTGTAGAACGAATACGACTGTCTTGCAGCTGGGATGCTACCAAATGAGTATAAAAAAGCACATGTGCTCATATGAGAGGTACTGCATGGAGTGAGAGTCGGGAAGTCTTTCCTGATGCTTTTAACACTTTTAGAAATTGTAGATGAGTGTGAAGATAGCAATCTATTGCTATCTATTTTGTTTGTTATCCTTACTGCCTTAAGTGAGGACAAGCAAGTCTGGGTGTACCCACAGTGCAAAGCTGAGCCAGTTTATCTAATGGCTGCAGGACAGGTCATTTCCATCATTGCAACGGATGGGAACTAGAGTACCAGCACCTGTACCTGGTATTCCTACATTTTTTTCAAGTGACTCTAGTAAGAGTACTTCATGCCTGATCCAAAGTGCATTTTGCCAAAGCAAGTTTCTGTGCTCTTTTGAGTAGGTCCTGAGTTGGGAATAGGTCCTTTTGTGTCTGAACATCCTTTGCAAGAGTACACCAGGTGCCAGGAAAACCATGGCAAGTGCCAGGTCTGTAACTTCCATGCCTGTGAAGGTTTTGAAATGCAACTTGAGGGAAGCCTTGCTAAATTCTCAAGATAGTGGCCCCAAGGCAAACTGCCTATTGAGCTTTTATTTGAAACAGGGCCAGTGCTCCACTCTGGTATCCACAGGGACATGGGTATGCACCCGTTAAAGTGTGTGTGGTGCTCTGTTGCTGAGATGTGGGGAACAACAAAGAACTTAATAAATAAACACAATTAAAACTGAAATCAGATCTCACATGAATGCATTGTCTTCTCTCTTTGCTGAAATTCTTTACATTCCAAAATCATATTGGAAAATGGGAGGCAAATGCGCAATAAATGCTGTGGGCTCCTTTTTGGGCCATGCTGTTTCCATTTCTGTGGCTATTTGAAAAGTGCATGAATGCAAAGCACTTTTAAACACTCTAAAAATCAAAACGGAAGAAACAATAGAAGCACATTTATTCTTGTTTTATTCAATGTCAGTACTGCTGAGTTTTGTCTGACCAGATGTTGCAGAGTTTCAAATCTGTTCAACCATAGCTGTTAACAAAACTCTCCTTCTTTCACCAAAATTAAATATATATATACACACACATTTATTTTAGAATATGTCTTTTTTTTTTTAATAAATAACATAAAGATGTGATTTATCCATTACTAATGTTAATACTGTGATCTCCAAGAGTAACTGTCACAAGGCTTCATGCATTTGCTGTTTGCATGGTATTTGCACCATTTGTTACAATTCCGAATGCTCAATTTTAACTCAGTGATACTGCTCCTGCAATTTCAGGGTGGGTTTTGAGGTGTTTTTTTTTTTTTTTTAAAGAACACACGTTCCAGATAAGTAACGATTTTTCAGACAGAGGCTGGAAAAGCTTAAGTCTTTCCTCTCTGTGTGGTAGTTTCCCTTCTCTTTCTTTTCCTGGACAGAACTGACAAGCAGGCATTGTCCCTCCAGTGAGCTCTGCAGTATTACTTTGACCCTAACCCATCAATCTGCCTCAATTGGATAATGATCTGTAATCACTTTCTTTCAGGGGAGTCTATAAATTTGCCAAGGCCCCATTCTTCTCTGAAGGCCTCCTTATGTTCACTCCCATTTGTGCAAATGCTCTCTCTTTTACAGCACTAAATAGCCATGCACATGGCCCTTTCTGTTCAGAGGCACCAGGCTGTTCACAGTTGATTTTCCATGGCTCTGCTCTTTAAAAGGAGGCAAAGCTCTACATGCCAGGACTCGGCAGGGTGCAGGACCAAGCCACACCACTTCAAGAGCAGCCGCTTTTCTCATTAAGACTGACCCATCATTAGGCTGCTTTGTGCTGGCCCTTGTAATCGATGAGGGGACTGTGTAGTGTGAAAAAGCTAATAAAGATGAGCATGAGGTGGTAGAGAAAGAAATGGGGAGAGCAAAGACACTAACCTCTGTTAACAAGGAAGCCCTCCTTCCCCAAAGCTTAGCCACATGAATGAGTGGCAAAGCTCAGGATAGCTGGCAGGGTGCAGACCCCTCTCAGTCATTTCTTTGATTATCTTGCACTTAATTCCCAAATCTTCTTTCTGCTGTCCTCTTTATTGTACTAAGAAATAGAAAAAGCATGAAAGAAGACTCATATCCTCTTTCCTCTTCCGACTTCCTTCGTCTGATTAAAGAAGATCAAAGGCAGAAGAGCATCTAACTGAACTTGTGTACAGCACAAGAGAAAGTCCACACGTGTGGAGCACTGGAGATGGGTGGGTTTTTTTTTGTATCCTCATGAGAGTTTCCAAGGTGCTGATAACAACCACAGAAAAGGTCAGAAAAGGTGGAAGATAGTAGTTACTAACACTTGGAAGCACCAAGTGTATACTTGCTCTGTGTCATGTTAGATGCACTCTGCAAGTACTGTAGGGAACAGAGGGACTAAACGAGAAAATAAGTAGGCTCTAACAAATGTGCAGTGTTGAGGGACTGTTGGCAATGTTGGAAGGGGCAAAGACAATATTCTCTCTGTACTACAGAGACAGACACACATCTCTAGAAATGCTGTGCGTATGGAAATCACACCAGAAGTCTGCAGATATGACAATATGCCTTAGTGAAATGAAATAATCTTCTTGCTTGGGGAAGGTGGAATGGTATCTGTAGCATTGTGTACATTGGTGAGAAAACATATGTAGAGTGGAGTTGCAAAGTGATAATGTCAAGTGTTGTACAAATGTGGGAGCAGTCAGTAAAGGGCAATTTCACTCTTATGAACAGGTGGCCTGCAGAACCTATAACAGTCTTAATAGCCAGGCTGTTCATCCCTTCACACATACTCTAGTTTACTTTGTGAGCCTTCACAGAATCACAGAATCTTAAGGGTTGGAAGGGACTTCAAAAGATCACCTAGCCCAACTCCTCTGCCAGAGCAGTACTACCTAGAGTAGGTCACACAGGAACTTGTCCAGGCTGGTTTTGAATGTCCCCAGAGAAGGAGACTCCACAACCCATCTGGGCAGCCTGTTCCAGTGTCCCTCACTCTCACAGTGAAGATTTTCCTTATGTTTCTTTGAAACCTCTTACAGGAAATGCTGTCAACACCTTATCTGTCCGTGATGTCCCTTCCTCCCCACTTCACTCAAGAGCAAAGAAGCAGAGAGAGGATGAAGTATGATACTCATCTTCATAGCCTGGAAGCACATTTGTGGCTGGCTTACACATGAGAACCATAACAAGGAGATAACCATTTGCACTTTCTCTCATACTTGTGAATCAAATGAGTATATGGTGAACTGTTCAGAAGTTTTTAATAATAAGTTAATATTAAGTCTAGCTTTTCTCTTCTTGGATATATTCAAAATTACATGGACAAGATCTTAAGCTTGTAAATTAATGTTTACACATCAGTAAAGATCAGTCGTGTCCACAGCCTTAAATTACCAATGTTGTCCACAATAGTTCTCTCTCATCTTGCTTGTGACTTCAGAAAGTCTCAGAAAGGCTCCAAATAGAAGGGAGCTGTTAAAGCTGCTCATGTGCTTAGTTAGCACATTGCTGATATTAGTGCTATTCTTTGCTTAGAGGTATCATTCTTGTGTAGTGAGTTGAAGCCTTTCTCTTCCACAAAACACCTTCATCTCACCCATCAAGCACAATTTGGGCCTTTACTCTAGCTGAGTGCTATAAATATAGTCTCTGTGTCCATGCCATAATTTTAGAATTACTATGAATGGACTGTGCTCAAGTACAGAAACGTCATCTGAGTTGAGAAATGTATGGGAATTGTGGTTTTTGTCTGCTGAGGCTTTTTTTTCCCCCTTTCATTCTTTGAAAGAAGCAAATTCTAAGAGAATTGCATAACAGTGGTAACCACTTCAAAACAAAAGCTGCTTGGTTCAGTACTTCTGCTAGCATTATGCATCATCTGTGCCATTTAATGTGTTTCACACAGGATTTTGTGTTGCTGTCAAAAAGAAGCCACACAGATTTACTTGATTTGAAACAGGGATGCCTGGCAAGTCATTCTGGGCAATGTGGACGAATATGTGTTGGCATTTGCCTAATTTTCATTCTACTCAAGATTCCAAATGATAACCATCTCAAAGGTAATTTGTTTCCTTTGTGTTAAAGATTCCATTGGAAAGTTGCTTTTTATTGTAACTTGTTAAATGCTTAACTGATATAGTGTAAAAAAAAGACTAAAAAACCCCTCTGGTCCCTGTCAGGAGCTCCAGTAGAGTCAGCTCCACTGCCACTTCCAAGTTCTTCTGTACTGATCTAGCAATTCATCAGTGTCAACGACACATGGGAACTCTCATGTTTATGAAAGCCTGCAAGGGATCCATGTCCTACATTTCGACAAAAATCACAAAATCACATTTCAAGGTGGTCAAAGTCAGGGAAACATCAGGCAACATCCTTTTCTGAAGTGGATGGTAAAACATGGAAAAACATGCAGAAGCAAGATGTTAGCAGCTGGAGCAGAAAGGTGAATGCTCCTATGAAACACCTGGAAAACTGGAAATTGAGCATATTTTTGAGGCAACAGAAGCATTTGACTACTACAGGAGAAGTGGTATGAGAGCCTAAACAGGCAAGTATCTCGATATATACGTGTCAGAAATTACAGCTGAGCAGTCATGGAGGGACTGATGAAGATCTTCTGTGAGTCATTGCTTTATTTTCACTGACCTACATCATGGTGGAGATTTTTCTCCACCCTCTGTCTGCATGTTCCTACCTGATCATTTCTGTTCTTGTCAGAAGCTGCAACAGGCCCACAAGGATATAAGCCTGAGTCTGCCTCATGCCTCATGATCAATGTGTAAGAACAGACACAATCTAGTCTGAAAAAACCAGCATTATCAATCATGTGATTCCTTGCTGATGCCCTTTATACTTTATAAGCAATTGCCTCAGTGTCTCACCAGTCAAGATCAAGCAGCGTGAGAAAACACACACATGTTCAGTCTACTCAGTATTCTCATTTAAAGCAACCCAGACTTTGGAACACTACCATAGATGGTCTGATATTTACCCATGTCAAAGTTGTAGCCTTTAAAGCGATTCCTACATTTTTTTCTTGCTCCTTACTTCACAAGAGATAGCCTACATTGTCTCAGGCTGATCAGGCAGCTTGAGGTAGAAGGTTCCAATGCACATTGCTATGTTGTTTCCTAACTTACTGGTAAGATTAGTTCTCCAGATGATGATAGTTAAAGGATGTGAAATGCTTAGAGTTTAGAGAAGATTGATGACAGCGTCTATACACATGAAGATATTTTACTTTTTTCATGATACAAAATACAGAATGTACGTGGCATTCATTTGTATTCAAAATAAGGACAATAATGAGGAAATTCTTCCCTCTGGTCAATCAGTGTTACCTGTGCATTGAGACTATATGGATTCCTTGACCAAAACTTTAGTTGACAGTTTGATGATGACCTTACTGGAGCACTTGAACTTTTTTATCTATCACTTCCTTCATGTTGCAAAAGTAAAGATGCTTGGAAATGTGCTAATTACTCAAGTGCTAAGATGTATTTTAAATACATAGGAATTCATTATGTTGAATAATTGCTACTGTCATCTGACTAAATCAAAGTCATAGAGTTAAAATAGCAAGTAGTTGTTTGCATTATGAAAAGCATTGTTCAGATTAGCTTCATAAGGAACTGCTTTGTGTGATCTTGGATATCCCCTGATATGAACTACAATCTCCCTAATTTTCTTAATTGCTAATATTATATAGCAAACCTGGATTCTGTTTGTATCAGTTTGTGTTTTTGGTTTCTTGCCTCTTCTTGAAATGGGTGCATGTGTAATGTGCTCCTCTAAGTGGATTTTTACTTATGCTGGTGGTTGTAAACAAATGTTTCTCTGAAGACATGTCAAGCTCTATAGGTATGTTTGAAGAACTGTATATATCTCATTACACCATATAAATAACATCTACTGGCCATTAGGTTTTAAAAGAATATTTATTGTTATTTTAATACAGACTTAATAGTAATACAAATTCTCATGTTTGTACTAGCACATCTAGTAATAGCAAAATCTTGGAAATGCACAAGTGGCAAATTTACTTGAGCCTGGCATTACTGGTTATGAAAGGGCCAAAGATGTTCAAAGTCTAGGGACACTGACTTTCATCTGTCAGAATAAATTACCAAAGGTGACTTTTTTCCCTCCCAAAATTGTCTCTTCCTGGTCTAATAATCTCAGTTAATAAAATATGGTGTTCTGAAATCTACCTAAGTCCCATCAGGAGTTCCATGATTCTGTTTTCTTTTTAAATAGCTACTTAATATTATTGTAGACATTTTATTTACTCCAAAGTGGTTTGGGGATAAATGATTAGGTTGCATCATGTCATGAAAGAACAGATGGCAGGCTGGTTTGTCAACTCATCTGCAGCACATGAGAATGTTAAAAAAATTAAAAGGGACAAAAAAAATGAAAATAAAAGGCATGAAGAAAAGGGAAAAAAGAAGGGGACTAGGAAGGGGATAGGAATGAGCAAAACTCTGCTTGCAACACAAAAAACTTCTTGTAGTGGGTGGTCCTTTGGGAAGGTAATCGGAGATCTACAATATGTCCACTACAATCAACAAAGGGTACAATACTTCTCTGCAGGGAGTTGGGCAGGGAAGTAGTTGTTTAAATAAAATTGCAGGGTTGTCAGAATGTTAAGCTAATGTTCTGTGCGTTTTCTGGGGAATTTTGGCTTTGCATCATTTGCTGTACTGAAGTTCTGAAAAAATATTTTAATATAAGTGTTTTGGAATGTGTTAACATGTATTTTAGCTCTGGAAGCCCTGACTGCGTTTAATGACAACTAAAAATGCTGTCAGAAAAGCTGAACTCTCCTGTGTTGTCTCCCTGCATCCCCTCCCGGATTTTGCATTCCTCTTCACTTAGTAGAATCGTTTATCTCAATACAAATGGAGTTTAGTTTAATGTTATTGTGATAGGTTGGCACCTACTTTTTTCCGTGCATGTGTTATTTATTGGTGTTGAATTGCCATGGATAAAACTCTGTGTGAGTTACTTGCATTTAGAGGAAAGTAAAATCTTGGACTGATCTCCCTTTAGCAGTTGTATTTATGTGTATGAAGAAGGGTGAAACATCAAAAAGTGAAACATGTACTGTCTATCCCAGAGCTCACCAAACATATTAATCATTGTATGTCCAGAATCCAAAGATCCCAAAAGAAGAGAGACAGAAAAAAGTGATTGTTATGCAAAGGTTCAGCTTTCTTGACCTGGTTCTCCCTTATATGTTAGAAGGCATTTGTATCATTGTGTGAAGTAGAATCAAGTGCTAGCAGATCTAACTCCTAGTCAACAGTCACTCTGAACACACTGATGCATCAGCTAGAAGGCTCAGCACAGCAGCACTCTCCTCCAGTTTACCCCATTTTTTTCCTCTCAGCATCCTGTCAGTCACCAAAGGATCTGCTACAAAGCTCCCACGGCCTGCAGGGAGGAAGACTCCTCTCAAACTTCTTTCTCCTGTCTCTAAGTAGTTGTGTGTAAGTATAGGAGAAAATAACACTGTAACAGGAGTTTCTTTTTAGGCAGCACTATGAGCTTAGATTTATGAGAATCTACCTTCTCCTTGCCTGTCCTTTACCATGACTCCAATGTTTTAGGTACTGGACAAATAAGTTTTTTGTCCCTAAAATCTTACTAGTCCTGGAAGGAAAAGAGGTCACAGGACTTTGTCATTAATGCAGAAATGATTAAACTTTTGCAAACTTGGAGTTTTGGCTTGTCTCACCGTGCACAGTATCTCAGCCCAGGGACTTTTCCTCCCTCAAGTGTAAAACTGTGCTTTCATTTAAGTAATTCCAGTAGAAAATATTGGTTATATTTTAGTTCCATGAGGTAATCTTCTCCCACTAGTAACTGTGAGCTGGCAAAGTCCTGCTTCTGCTTTTTTTTTAGTGTGCTGGGCTTTACATGCATCTGGAACAGCTGTTGCCCCAGTGAATGGCTTTTCTGCTGTCTACACGCCTTCCCCAGCACTGAGCACCTCCAAAAAGGTCTACCCTCATTAACTTCACAAATCTTCTCAGTTTAAAGGAAGAAAATGACCAGAGTTTGATTGCTGCATAAGTATTTGAAGCTTCCTCTCTATCAAAAACTAAGTGAAGGTTAGTTCCTATTCGATTGTGAGCAAAGGATTAATTACACTGACCACAGATGGGCACAGTACAAAGAATGTCAGCAAACTCCCCACACAGTTCTCTAAAAGTACTTTAATTATGGCCTGCATAAATTTCTATTCCAGTTTTTGGACTCCCTAAAGCAGAGACTACCAACTGTCCTAAATTGCTTGGTGGTTTGTTGAGGTGGAAATATATCCTCTGTGGACTAAACTCATTACTGGGAGGTTTATTAGCGAGAAGGTAGTGTAAGTCCATTAATAAATGAGGAGTGAGGCAAAATCAATTACAATTTTAATATGACTGAACCACTAAGCTTCGGGTTTTTTTGAATCTATCATTTAAAGGGAAAGAAAAGTGTATTGGAAATTAAGAAGCAACGAAGATCATAGCTGGTATGGTTATTGATAAATGCACAAGTCCACAGAGCACAGTGAAACAAATTCTCTCTTCTTAAGGACATTAGGGAACATCCTGAATCACTAAGAGATACTTTTGAAAGCTAAACCACTGGCCGCTGGAATAAAACAGAGTATGTAAAGCATAAAGTGCAACAGAGGTGAATCAGGAAAAAGACAAATCTGGTCATTTAGCATGTAGTAAATGTAATCTGCCTGTCTATTAAAATACTGGATCTATTAGGACAGAAAATCTGAAAAGTAGTAGCAAGGAAGGTTACTATAGAAGTAGCAAGAACCTATTGCAAACTGCCACAGCCACTAGTGTACTGTGGCTGTTCTCAACTGAAGGACAGAAATGGCAGATGAAGGGAAGAGGACAGAGACGATATTTATGGATGTTAAGAAAACATCAGGTTGTGTGCTTCACAAAATTGCCTTTGGAAAACAAGGCCAATTGGCAGGGATGGGAACACTTTTACATTGGCTGAAAATGGCAAAATGTTTCTAAAGGGAAAGTTAGGATGAATGACAACAGGTTTTTGATGTGGGAAGTTTGAAACTGTGGTTTTGCAGGAATTGGAATACGGCCTAGTTTTCTACAGCATTCCCAACCATCTGGAAGATGGAATAGCTACGTGAATACAATTTGGAAATGATAGCAGGTTGAGAAGTTCCAACAATGACAATATTTCAATTATAGAATATGATGAGGGTCTAGAGGTCTTAACAGTACAAAGTGGAAACAAGTAGTGTAAGGACCGTTGATGTATTGAAACAAAAGAGAGCCACAGCACTGAAACATACAACTTACCACCTGGCAAAATTTGTGACACAGCACACTACTTTTGGAGAAAAAAGCAAATAAAAATGAAATAAAACTCAGACGGGAGCTAACAACCGAGGTGACGGTACAGTGTGGCTACAAGTTACCTGAGCATTGAGGGCACATGATGAGGCTACCTAGCTGAACAGGCTAAAAGTTTGTCTGGAAATCCACTCTGATCAGATATTTAATTAAAAAAACCCCACAAGCCTCATGGGTGAGATAGAGGTGTGAAGTGGATGAAAGGGATTAAAACACTACCACTGAACCAAACTGCCCTATTTCAGCCAGGTCCTGCTCCAGTATCATACATGTACAGTGATTTCTTTCTGCCGTGAGTCTTTGTAAGTCTGTGTTCATCATTGTCTGTTGCTGCTGAGTGAAGTATCATTGGTGCATTTTTGTACCTTCCAAATGTGATAGTTTGGTATGAGATGTCAGAGACTTTTTAAAAAAATTGCTTCAAGATCTTTGTGATTTTCTACAGTGAAAAGCTTTTCTATTTTTTTTCTATACACTCTTTTTCATACTAGTTTTCACTCACTCCCAAATAGACTAAGACTGCTAATATATATTAATGAAAACATATATGCTCAGTACCAAGCAGATAACTAGAATTTAATTTGTTCCATCTATATCATGGCTAGATTCCTGGACTCGTTTGGAGAACAGTGAGGATTTGATCCACTACTCACACATACAAGGGAGAAGGCTCCCATTACTTTCAGTCAGTAGGGGTCAGGCTTGGAAAACTCTGATTTACTTGAATAATCATCTAGGGAAATTATTTTGTCAATTTCAGGAAGATTCTGTAATTCTGTGAAAGGCAACGTGTCTTTGATTTTCATGAGTTCTTGTTGTTTTCTTATGTCTTCTTGATTATCAGACTAAGATTTTTCCTTTTAGATCTAGTCTTTTAAATGATGAAATGTGGATTGCTGACGTTCCTGATGGCTTTATAAGAAAACACGAACAGCTGTAATTAATGGGATAACATGCTATATTAATTTTCTCTAACTTAAATATTAGGAATACAATTTCTTTGTCCAGGTGGAGTGATTTAGTTACACTGGCGCAAATCACAGAATCACAGAATTACAGAATCTTAAGGGTTGGAAGAGAACTCAAAAGATCATCTAGCCCAACCCCCCTGCCAGAGCAGGACCACCTAGAGTAGGTCACACAGGAACTCATCCAGGTGGGTTTTGAACGACCCCAGAGAAGGAGACTCCACAACCTATCTGGGCAGCCTGTTCCAGTGCTCCCTCACCCTCACAGGGAAGAAATTCTTCTTTGTATTTCTTTGGAGCCTCTTGTGTTTCAGCTTGTACCCATTGCCCCTTGTCCTATCATTGGACATCATTTAGAACAGCCTGACTCCCTCCTCCTGACACCCACCCTTTACATACTTGTAAACATTAACAAAATCACCGCTCAGTCTCCTCTTCTGCAAGCTGAAGAGCCCCAGCTCCCTCAGCCTTTCATCAGAAGGGAGATGCTCCACTCCATCATCTTTGTGGCCCTGGGCTGAACCCTCTTCAGTAGCTCCCTGCCCTTCTTGAACTGAGGAGCCCAGAACTGGACACAATATTCCAGATGCAGTCTCACGAGGGCAGAGTAGAGGAGGAGGAGAACCTCTCTCGACCTATTGCCTGCAGCCCTTCTAATACACCTCAGGATGCCAATGGCCTTCTTGGCCACAAGGGCACATTGCTGGCTCATGCTCATCCTGCTTCCACCAGCACCCCCAGGTCCATTTCCCCTACACTACTCTCTAACAATTTATTACCCAACCTGTGCTGTGTACTTTGTCAGTGTAATTTTTTTGATAAATATTTATTTTAAAAGATTACGTGCTGGATTTTTTTTTTAAATAGTAAAATGAAAATTTACTAAAAGTCTATGTAACATTTATGGCTAAACAGAATCTTTTAAAAAAGTTCTGTTATTGGTTTAGCAATAAAAAGAGGCCAGTTCACCAATTCTCCTGTCTTAAGTTTTGTAATCTCAGTCTTTTCAAATAACAGAGCTTGTTACAGCAATCAGCTGACTGTTCTTCATTATCTGTAAACTTAGTCTCTATGGAGAGATCAAAATGTCTGGGAGTTTTATACTGAACTTTGTCCTCAACCAACTGGATTCTGAAAAACATAAAACTGAATTTCTATGGTGAGGGGAAAGCTTCTCTGCATACCAAGTTAAAGTCAGTGAGGATCTATCTCTAAAAGTCTGGAAATAAACTAACAATAATTCAAAAATCACGCAAAGCAAAACTAGGAAATTTCATCAATCTTTTAAAAAAGTACATTGGTGTCAAAAGTTTTGTCCATGACTGAAAAAAATGGTATTAATTAGTCAGGTCTGAATAGGGCTAAACCTCTTGGAAGCTTGTGAGTTTAAAATATGACTTACTGCGATGCACATCTTTTTGAGATTTCAATACAAGTGTCTGTTCCAGAGAAAGATCATCAAGCACAGTTACACTAAGTGGTTGTCACCAAAAGAAAATAGCAAAACACAGTGAAGTCACAACTCATTCTCCAAAAAAACCTTCATGAATAAGGTGCCTCAACACAGCATCCAGTTGTCCAGGCAAGAAAGTGCCAGACAGCATGGTATTAGTATCTACAATGAAGCATGTGCTGCCTGCCCTGATGTTGAAGACTCTAGCAGACTCTGCTGACCTCCAACTACTATCAGTACAACTACAATCAGTACCAATGTCTGATTTAAGTCTAATGATGGGGCGAGAAATCAACTAAATGAATTGTATCCTTTATGAGTGTCTATAAAACAATGCACCACAGAAAGCCAAGCACTCACATGTCATTTTGATGTGGGATTTAGCTCCTGGTTCCTGGTGCCATGAGCTGCATCCCCAGGGTTCATGGCTCAACAGAGCCCTTAGAGCAAGTCCAGTTGTGCACTCATGAGGCAAAACACACCTGGCTTTGGTGTAGTTCTGTCCAGCTGTGCTTCCTGCTTAGAAATCAGCTGCTGTCCTTTACCATTCACAACTCTGACAGGTTGTCTGGAGAAGGGAGGTTGTGATGTGATACATTGTGCCTACACAAGGTGCTATTCATGTGATAATTGTTCCTGGAGTGGTAGCTGACCTATTAATTTGGAGACATTTTTCAGCCTAACAAACCAGCTTGCTCTCCAGTGAAATGCAAGGTAGAGGCTGAAACTGAGGAAAATCCTGAAATATCCATTTCATTTTAAGCAGTTGCTTGTGTGAGGTCCATACAACATAACCATGGTCTAGAATGGAACGTGTAGGAGTATTACGAGAAATGGATGAAAATCAAAGACAACACTGGGCTGGCTGCAAATTAGCACTGATATTTTTGCACGTAGTGAGGACTTGGGCTCACACCATCCAACATACAATTGCTGTCTGAGGTGATTGCTTGTTTTCCAGACCGAGGCTGCTTCCAGGCCTCAGCATCAGTTCACAGACTAATATTTTTCACAGGCTCACCACTATGTGTCAGTTTGAAATGATAGTAATTTTCTTGTACATAGTCTGCTCTTTCTAATGTTCTTCCAAGATTGTTTCCACTGAGATGTGACACTGTAGTAGGGATGAGAGTTGGGGATGGGAATCTTGCCAAGGTAAAACTGAAGGAAACTTTTCCACATCCAAAGATGCTCTTGTTTCTTATTTCTATAAGCATGACAAATCCACATTATTAAATAAACAAAAACTGGAAAACTTTTAAACCAATTAAACAAGAAACAGAAGCCTAAAGGACTAAACCTCTTTCTTAAAAGCATCCTGCAGCATCCAACTGATTTACACACAGTCTAGGAAACTATAACCCCCATTTCCATCTGAAAACTTGGTACTTTTTTTTTTTCCTTTTTTTTTTTCCCTGAATCAAAGTACATTTGAGAGCTTGTTTGTGCTCTCAGTGTATTTATTTGTTGACTGTCAGCTACAGTGTCTGTCTCACAGACGACTGTTGATACCACAAGGTAGTGCAGCATGGTGATGGTGATGAAAGAAGCTGGAGCAGAAAGTTAGAAAAGACAAGGAAAAGTGTTATGAAGTCAATCCTGAGTGCCTGCTCTGTTGTCTCCTCAGAAAACCCAATTGCTTTAGCAGGTACGCAGGTAGAGCTTCCCATCTTATTCACTAGATGAGAGCAATTTGAGCACACAGCGTAGGCTTTCTTTATAGAGTGCATGAGGAGGGATTTGTGATCTAACATCAGCCACAGGACATGGACAACGTATGCTCACTTAAATTAGAACCTGTATGAGAGAGTGAAAGGGAATCTTAATCACAGAGTTTTAAGAAAAGAAAGTTCGATTGATTTTTTTTCTTTTTCTTTTTAAGAAAATTTTCCATTTTAAGAAGTGGGTGTTGTATATGTTGCAGCATATACAGAAAGCTTGAAAGTACTCACTGAAGCTATTTATTATTTTCATTCTGATGACCACTAGAATTTATTATTAGTGTTGCTCATGCACTCTGTAACAATTTGCCCTGAAAAACAATGTAGTCCAGGGCAATTTGCTAAAGGGAGAGCAGATGCTATGATCTGAGAGGATACAGCTTCCTGGTTTGCAGGTAGTTTACCTCTTTACCCCTTTAGTCATTCCTCTTAGTCCTTCATTTAATTTTTAGTTCTTTCTCTTCAGTAGATCAGAGTTTTGTGCTGTTTCAAAAAATATTCTGCAAAATACAGGCAGCCTGATGGTTCCCACGCTTTCTGCCTGGGTCACTGCATTTTGCTGGCACAGATGCCAGCACAGGTGCTTATAGTAAGAGAAACTTCAGCTGTGTATTTGTACTTAGACAGTGAGTGAAAATCCAGTAGCATTGATGTTATGAGTTGTCTTATCTCCATGTTCTGGAGACAAGATTTCACTCACTGAATATCAAGGGAGAAAACCCAGCAGAAAATCTTTACGTGTCTATTGAACTCACTCTTTCTCACTGCTGTGTAGCCTCTCCTGAAATCAACTGACAATGGAATTAGGACTGTGTTGCAGAGATCCCTGGAATCGATGGAAAAGTGACTTCATGGGTTTTGGCTCAAAGCCTGCTACTGAAAAGGTTGAGAGACTCTGGGCTTTGCCTTTCTCTTGTCATAAATTAGATGAAGCACTGCCATCAACAATGATCTTGAACTGGTGTAAATGGAAGCGTTGTTAAACTGATAGAAAATCCAGTTTTATAGAATCTAGAGAACAAAGTTTTGGTGGATAAGCAATCTGAAAGCCACAAAGGGAAGAAAGACAGTATGTTTGTTTGAAGATGTAACATCTGGAAGACCTTAGCTAAACATTCCATGTAGACTAGACTTATTTCCTAACTCTCCTATTGTGGCAGAAATTTTGCTTGCTTTTCAAGTCATGAAATGTCATAGATGGTAAAAGAGGTAAAACTATGTTCCTGATGGCTTCATTATCTAGTGACTTCAGAGTTTTACAAGCCGAATCTTTTCTAGGTTTGCACCAACAATTCTGAAGAGTATCCTGCTTAAAATGAGATGAATTTTCAAGAAATGGTTAGTATCTTAACAGACCAAAAACAACCAAAGGACTGAATTTGAGTCATAATGCAAAACAAGGCCCATGTCTATCCTTTCAGTTTGTTTTAGTATGCCCAAAGGATGAAAAAAATGACCTGAAATGCAGTTCTGTATGAATGGGTATACAGTGATTGAGATTTCTGAGTCTTCTCAGAACCATTCCTTCAGCTGTTAAAAGATAATTGTTATTCAAACTACAAATTGCTTGAAATGTTGTCCTAAATGATTGCACTGTGTATAGGAATCAGTGTGTTCATCATGGAAGAATAATTTTTTCTTAAGGAAGCAGCACAACTGCTATTGAATGGAGCATGACCTTTCAAAAACCACTGAAATCTCTCTTACATTTACTCAGGAACCAATCATTAAATTAACCTCTCTGTTAACTCAGAGGAGGTCAATGGACCTGTTATCTCCAGGATAAATTTCTATCATATTTTTTCCAGGTATTGACTAAGGATTCAATATATTTAAGAGAGGACACAACAAATTAATTACCAACAATTTGAATGTACTAGAAAAGAAAGAAAACCAGAAAGATTTTAAAAGTTGAATATTTTTTTTACTGATCATACCTCATATATGTGACATATAGTATATAATGTGCATCTCTGCATGCATATATATATATGTGTATATATATATGTAAGACAACTCTGTGTTTTTTATTGAAAGTCATAGAATCATTACAGTTGGAAATGGCTTTTAAAACCATCGAGTCCAAAAGATCAAACTATATGACTGATTCAGAAAAAATGCAGATCATAAGACATAGTAATACTAAGAGCTATAGAAAGTTTTAAGTTAGAGGAAAAAAGAGAAGCAACATGTCCAGTGTTTTAGCCAATTCCTTGGTGAAGGCATAGGCACAGTTCAAGTGTGTAACAACAGAAACCTGATTTGTGCACTTATTTTGCAAATTGTTGCATGTGCAGTCAGTTCAATGTTCAGATTTCTATTTTGCCTGTGCAAATAAGATGACAGAGACGTTACGTCTTGTCCATTATAGATGCATTCTGAAATTTGGCCTTAAATTTGGTAAACTTATTTCCTGAATTTAAAGTCTTTGTAAACCTATTGATTTCTACATTTATTTTTAATAGAGTGATTGTCTCATTTCCTTTTTGGTCTCCCTCCACTCCCTAACCCCCACCAAGAATTGTTCAAGGAAATATAATCTAGAAATTTTTCTGAGATGAACTATAAATAAGAATTATTCAGGCTGGCAGGTGATTTCAGCCAGTATTGTCTTATAATTCAATCCGTGCAGACTGTACCTGGAATGTCAGAATATTCTCTGCAATCACAAACTTGATTATACATGATCTTTATGTCTTCTAGAGACATTTTTTAACACAGGTCAGGACTGTGGGTTTAAATTTAAAACAAGCATTGTTAATCTCAGGATAACTATTTATATCTCTTATTTTTTATAGAGGTTTTTCTGCTGGTTGATTAAAGCATCAAAATCTGCTCTGAGGCAAGGTCCCTTTCAGGGCTCTGGAGAAACTCACCATTGAATGAAAATAATTTCAGGAACAATTAGAGAAAAGGTCAGCATAAATTCTTCCTGTATCCAAGACATTAGCATCACCCAAGTGTCTCTTGCTTACAGTACGTTGTGACAAAGTAAAAGCTATTTCAGCTGTTACATTGTGATGGCTGTTATTTATGGAACATAAAAGGATACTGAAATACAAAAAGGTTTGAAAAGACCAGGGTAAGATCAGATAAAAAAAAAATGAGAGAGAAACAGGCATCTTGGGATGGTAACTACCCTGCCACGTACTGACAGGGAGGTTGTATATTTTTAGAATATACTGAAAGGAATGGTGCTTTTACTTAGGTTTTTATGGTTTACCATGAGATGCAATTTTCTGGCCTTATATGCAGTTGTAACAAAAGTCAGAGAGATTTTATGATAGCTGCCAGAGTTCATAAATGATGGCATACACTAAAATATTTATAGAACTGTAAAATCTTGATTTCTCTCTGGTTTAGCAGATGGGGTCCTAAAACTGGTTCCCAGATTGTCACATTTCTTTACCCTTTGATGACAAAGAAGTCTGTTATCTCTTTTTTTTTTTTCTTCTTTTGGAAAGCAAGTTCAGTAGTGTAATCAAGTTCATATTTCTATCCAATTATACACACCAAGATCTCATGAATTAAGACATATCAGCCATATAAGGTTTGTAATTACTTAAGGCACAGGCCCTATCATTAAACATCAGGATCTAAGTAGCCTTGCCATCTCTTTGACCAATGACCAATATAATGACTTGTCTATATAGTGGTGAAAATCTGCTTCCTGATCATTATGCTGCATCCACATAGCACAGGTAAATGCTACTTAATACGTTGGAAGTGGTGAACTTAGGTGCCTGCTTCATACAAGCCAGCAATATAGCACAGTTATGTGTTTTTCTTCAGGATGTTTTATTGTCCTCCTAAACTTAGCTCTATTTCAGAATTAAAACTGATGGTTGGGGGTAGTAGAAGCAGAATAAATAATCTGTGAAGCAGCATTTTTCAATTGTTGACCAGCATTTACTATGTATTAAAAGGCTTTTTATTAAAATAGGGCATACTGAAGACAAAGCATCAAGTCATATAACTCTGCTTTCTCTATTGTATTTTCATGAGACTATGTCTAGATTTTAAGTGTTTAATGGATGAATGAAAGTGTAGTACCTATACACTTGTACCATATTTCTAACGTTCTTTCAGCTATATCATGTATCTGCATTTTGTTACAATAATTACCTAAATATTTATAAATTAGAAAATCAAAACAGAGTGGTTGGTCTTATTTTTCTGGGGACTGTCAAGACAAAGTAGAAATATCTCCACTGACAAGACTCAGCACATCAGGAAAGATATAAATTAGCAAAACAAAGAATCAAGAAGAGAGTCAATAGAAGAAAAAGTATTCTTCAGAATAATTAAAAAGAAACCCCAAAGTGGCCTCAATTCATTGTAATTTTTCTGTACTTAAAACAAATGTGGAAATCTTAATACAAACAAAAGAATTACAAACCTAAGTGCATTTTGATCTTGGACTAGTGCTTTGGTTTATTGTTGATTAGTAGCATCTACTGACATTATACTTATAGAAGTGGAATACACAACAACCAGGCCCATAAATGGGAATGCCATGGCAAATTGTAGAAAATCTGAACATCAGACATAAGAGTCAATTCT
This sequence comes from Urocolius indicus, assembly GCA_013401255.1. Classification (NCBI taxonomy): domain Eukaryota; kingdom Metazoa; phylum Chordata; class Aves; order Coliiformes; family Coliidae; genus Urocolius; species Urocolius indicus. Next base: position 86,862 of record WBNH01003747.1, read on the forward strand.
TCTACTGAGAGATCCCAGCACAAAGCACAGCTTCACCAACAGAGTCAAATCCATTTATAACAGCTGTGAAGGTGGTCAAGGTAATGGATGGGTTTGTTGTGGGATTTTCTTAGAATGTATTTTTTTAAATACAGAAAACTTTATTTTTTAACTTACAATTCCCAGCTGCCTGACGACCCACCTTTTTCTTTTTGTCTATTAGGAAAACAGAAGAACAAATAAATGATAAAAAAAAGAATGAGCAAGGGAGACACAGAAGTTACCGAAGCATCTCTTATTCAGACTTTGTAGGCAGAGCTTTTATGCAAACTGCAGTGATTAGTATTTCTCTTTATATAGGAAATCTTTATTTGTTCAATAAAGTGACTCTCATTTGCCAAGAAAAAGGGTGGCATTTTCTCTCTTTCCCTGCCTCTCCTCCTCTCTTTTTATGTGCCCCCCAGCACCTTTTTGTGTGAGTGTATCCCAAGATTTTTTAAAATAGATAGAATAACAATGATAAGTAGCAATCTCTCATATTTTTTCAATGGAGTTTGGGAGAAGTATTTTAATGAGTATTTATAGGATTTAGTTTATCTGTGGGGATATGAGAATAGCTTTAACCAACTGGCCTTCACTTAGGAATTGCTTTAATTTGGTTTTAAGTGAATGCTGGGAGATGATATTGTTCGCATCTAAACCAAAGACATTGTGCTGGTAGAACTTCGGCATGTTATCTCAACAGCTCCTTTCATGATTTCAAGTCAGACATGAAATAGTACTAGGATATTGAAAAAACAGCTGGAAATCTGTTGATGACTGCCTTGGCAATGGAGACCTATCTGACTTGGGTATGCTGGTGAGTTTGATTTAGTAGAAAAGACCTTAACTTAAGAGACTCTTAAGTCCTTTTTTTTCTTTTGGAATTAGAAGTAGAATATGAGATGTTAGGCAGCATTAAATGTGTTGTGTAGAATGTGTAGAGCTCTGTCTTTCTTAATGAAAGAATCGTATGACCACTTGAGAATTCAAAATCCCTCAGCATTGCCCCCAAATCTGTTTGTAAGAGCTTTCACACATCTACCAAATGACACTACTTGCTTTGTTTTCTTACTGTTATTTCTTATTAGAAAACAATTTAAAGTCTGGATTATAGCTGTGGAACAGTTAGTGTTGAATACCTTTTTACCCAGTGGCAGATAGGTGGACGCAGTTCCTACCATCTGTAGGAGAAATTTGGGTAAAGCAGAAAATCCATTTTTCTTTGGGAAAATTTTGATTGACATTGACGTGAGTCAGTCAGATTTCTCTGATGAGGTAAGAGTGAAGAACTATACATCTAACTTCCATTTTTTTGGATTATACCTGGTTAACTCTTGAGTGTGGACTCTGAGCAGACTTTTTTTTTTTTTTTAAATTACATGTAATTTAGGAATGTGAATCTGCAAGCCCCAAGCTTTATAGCTTGAAACCGTTGAGTATGCTTTCTGAAAACAGCTTTTTTGATGCTTGACTGGGTCTTCAGTGAACAGCAAGGTCACTTCTGTAGAACTATTCACATCCCCAAACACATGCTGCCTGCATCCTAGCTGCCTGTCTGAGGTGAAGTTGTTAGTACTAATTTCTAGCCTAAACAATGTGCTCAGTTCTCCTGAAGAGAAAGCTGGCATTGCCAGGTGATGACACTTCCTATCCTGAAATTCATCTTGTGTAACTTGCTTAGATTAGTTGCGGGACATTCAAGTAACTTCTGTTAAGAGAGAAAAATATCTTTAGGTCTGAGACATGTTGGAACAACTAAGTTTAACTTCTTGAAATATTAGGTGATCTTTTTATCATTCTGGACACTCTGATCCTTGTGCAATTTAGTGTGTTGTATTGTTCACTTGAGGCATTAAAAATAAGGATGCAGTGTTTTTGAGTTAGTCTGGTACTTTTTTTTCTTTTTTTTCCTCTTTATTTGCTTTTTTTGCCATCCTTTGGGCTTTAGTGACCTTCACAGTGAGGTACTCATTGATCATGAAGTAGTATATAATAATGCAGTAGTATATAGAAATGAAAAAGTATATAATGATGAAATATATAAGGATTTAGTATAACAATAATGAATTATATAGAATAATTAAGTATATAATAATAAAGTGGTGTGTAATAGATACTATTATGTATATTTAATTCTGGAATTTTTTTACTAAACATAACGTCTGTTATCATAGATTTTGTTTGATTTTTGTATCATTTGAAATATTGATTTGGGATGTTGCTATCTTATGTTATGCACAGATTCAAAAATTATGAAGTGTCGTGTACTTTCACAATAAAAGAGCTATATAAATGGAAAAAAATACTGGGACCTAAGAAAAGTCCACAAAAATACCTGATATACACATATAGGCAAAGGCAGTAAAAATATTGCTAAAGTATTCAAACACTACAGTATTCCTTTGAAACGCAACATGCTATCTCACAAGTGGTACTTATGAGAGGTGCATGTTTCTAAACTGCATGATTTTTTGTACTGTTCTGCTTGTGCTCTGGAGTGTATGGACTGTGAACTCAGCCCGTGGTGTATGGTGTGTCTTACAGAAAGCTTTCAACTTCAGCAGTATACCTGGAAGAGATAACACTGTGAAAAGTACCAGACTCTTTGTGAGTGATTGTGTGTTCATAAAATTTGAGTGCAGCATACAGACAGAAAATTTTGAGAGAAAAATATTATTACAAAGTATCAGTTTATGTCTTGACATAACTGTCATGTAAGAGAAGAAGTCTGACAACCTTCCATAAAATCCTGAAACATTTGTAAAATTGCTTTACATAATTTTTTGTGGTCAATACAGCCTGGAAAATTAAACAAAGAGTTATTGCTGGAAGGTAATGAGATAGTATGAATTGACCAATGTGCATTTCATTCCATTGGTGGCTTTAGGTTGATGCTCTCTTGTGTTTGAATAATCATATTCTTTTCACGACAAATTTGTAGGTGGTGAGAGATTAAATGTGATAATGAGCTTGTTTTAAATGAAAAATTGAGAGAAAAAGAAATGTAAAAACCTCTGCAAATGGATCACAGGCTTCATAGCTGTAGTCACAAAGTGACAATAAATTTGGTGGGTGAAACCTTGGTCCCAGTGAGAGCTTTATCATTGACCTCAAATGAGCTAAGTTTTTCTACTTGTATTTTAAGATGAGGAAAGCCAGTAAGCTTTCATTTGATTTAATTTCTTCAAATTGATGAATACCTTATTTAGGACAATACTTTTAAATTTTTTGCCTGTTCACATATTTTGTTCAGTGTCTCAGAATGACTCAATTGTGCCTGGGACCATATGGAACCAATGACTCCAGAGGTAGCCACAACTCCACATAGGAGAGAAAAAATTGCTGTTATGTTCTCACCATGTAACTGATTTGATAACACCCATGTATGCTTCTATTTTGGACATGGCCAGAGGTGAAGTAATTACATTTCAACCTGCAATGAGGTGAAGGCCTCATGCTCAGTATAACAGGAAACAAATTTCTTAGACAGAAGCATCTCTGATTATTCCAAACCCTTTTGTGTGGTTCAGCAAATCTGTTCTTTTGCTGGAAGTAAAGACCTTTCTTTGCCAATCCTTCCCATCCTTCCCCAGGAGCAGTGCATGTCTGGTAAATCAACACAGTTATTATTGTATTCCAGAGGACATACAGTGATTTACATTTATATGCCAACATTTTTTTCCTTGTTGCCCCAGCAAGAGCTGGGAAATGATTTATATGGATGCAGAAGTGTTGGCACAGATGTTACACAGCCTCAGCATGTTTGCATTGCACAGCACGGCAGACTATTCTGGAAGTGTCGATGCATAGGTAGGGCACAAGGCAGTGTGTGTGCCAGCGGTGCCCTTCCAGCTCCAGAGCAGGGCAAACCCTGGCTCTACTGCTAGAAAAGATATTTGGCATCTGTCTTTCTAACAGGTCATTTCTGCACATGGCACTTGCTTCTTGTAATTAGTTGCTTCTGTTGAATTCCTAATGGATTTGTGGATCGTAAAAAGCTTTCTGTGGTGGAAAAGTTGGCAGCTTCATTTTTTGTATTTACTTACCTTTCTTCTCCTCTCCCCTGCACACAACCCCTATAGAGAAGGCTTGGAGGCTGAATGGATATAAAGAATAAAAACTTATGTTCCAATGAGAACAATCTTTCTCCTTCTTTGGAGAGATGAGCATTACTAGGAAGTTTGCTTTTTGCTTTTAAGTATTATCAAAGCAATTGAAGCCCTCCAAACCATTTAAACCACATTTCAAATGTTAACATTTAGGAAGAATAAGCTATTGAAAGGTCAGATTGTGAACACAGTATTTGCCAATGTCTTCATCCACGCCCTGGATGAGGGGATAGAGTGTACTCTCAGCAAGTTCCCTGATGACACCAAACTGGGAGGACTGGCTGATTCCCCAGAGGCTGTGCTGCCATTCAGTGGGATCTCGACTGGCTTGACAGTTGGGCAGGGAGGAACCTCATGAGGTTCAACAAGGGCAAGTGCAGAGTCCTGCACCTGGGGAAGAACAACGCCATGCACCAGTACAGGCTGAGGATTGACCTGCTGGAGAGCAGCTCTGTGGAGAGAGACCTGGGAGTCCTGTTGGACAGCAAACTAAACATGAGGCAGCAATGTGTTCTCATGGCCAAGAAGGCCAGTGGCATCCTGGGGTGCATTGCAAAGCGTGTGGCCAGCAGGTCAATGCAAATTCTCCTCCTTCTCTGGTCTGCCCTGCTCAGGCCTCATCTGGAGTCCTGTGTCCAGTTCTGGGCTCCCCAGCTCAAGAGGAACAGGGAACTTCTGAAGAGAGTCTAGTGAAGGACCACCAATATGACCAGGGGTCTGGAACATCTTTTCTTCGAAAGAAAGGCTGTGTGAACTGGGGCTGTTCAGCCTGGAGAAGAGAAGACTAATACTCATTAATACTTACAAGGACTTAAAAGGTGTTTTTCAAGAGGATGGGGTGACACTTTTTCCTCTTCTCTCCAGTGACAGGACAAGGGGTAACAGACATCAGCTGGAACACAAAAGTTCCACTTAAACACAAGGATAAGCTATTTTTATGTAAGGGTGAAGGAGCTCTGGCATAGGCTGCCCAGGGAGGGTGTGAAGTCTCCTTCCTGGAGTTTTTCAAAACCTACCTGGATACTTTCCTGGGTGATCTGATCTAGATGAAACTGCATTAGCAAGTGGATTGGACTAGATGATCTCTGGACATCTCTTCCAACCCCTATGATTCTATTACCCTGTCATGGTTTGACATGACAGCCTTTTCTGGTAAGGGGGAAGGGGCTGTAAAGATGGCGCCTGTAAGAAGTTGTTTGCAACTCTCCCCAGCTCTGAGCCAGACCCACTTCTGGGGCTGAGCCAATTAGACGCCTCCACGATCACTTTTTAAGAAGAAGCCGGAAGAGGAGGTTGCTTTTCCTCCATCTTTTTCCTGCTTCTTCTTTCTTCTGTCCCTTCTTCTTCTTCTGGCTGGTGGTGGTGCAAGGAGTAGGAACAATGAGAGAAACAGCCATGCGGACTCCAAGGCCAGTGATGAAAGAGAGGAGGAGGTGTACCAGAGCAGAGACTCCCCTGCATTCTGTGGAGAGAATTGGAGAAGCTGAGATATTCACCAAGGACTGTGTCCCGAGAGAGGGACCCCGTATCGGTAGAAGAAACTGCAATTGTGATGAAGAATGCATGCCAGAGATATTTACCAAGGACTCTGTCCCGAGAGAGGGAACCCATATCGGCAGAAGCCGCAGCTGCTGGGAGCAACCCACACCAGAGAAGTTCGTTAAGGACTGTGTGCCGGGGGAGGAACCCCGTGTTGGAGCAGGGGAAGAATGCCAGGAGTCATCCTCATCTGAGAAGACAGAAGCGGCAGAGCCCATCTGTGAGAGACTGACCACATTCCCCATTCCCTGCCCCCCTGAGCCGCTGGGGGGGGAGGAGGTAGAGATATCGGGAGCAGTGAGCTGGGCCCGGGAAGAAAGGAGGGATGGGGGAGGGAGATCTTAAAGTGCTGGTTGTAATTTTCTCATCATCCTACTCCCTTTTGCTTTTATTCCGTTCTGTTTCTTGTAGAATAAACTTTCCTACTTTCCTCTCTAAGTCGAGTACTGGAGTTTGTTTTGCCCGGGACCGTAATTGGCAGTAAGCCTTCCCTGTCCTTGTTTTAATCCACAACAACCTAGCTTATCTTTTTACTCCCATTTCACTGGGCCCTCCACCATTCTAATGAAGGTGGGGGTGAATGGGAGCACTGAGCAAGGGACTGTCGTGGTGCTGCTGTGCTAGGTGGGCCAAACCACGACATACCCCTAAGAGACTCAACTTAAGTAGCTAAAGATATTTCATGTCTCATGATGTAATGAGGATTGGAATCCATCTTGCCTAACTCATTGTTTTTCTAAGTGTTGCCATTTCATAAACTTTGAATATCTGAGGCTGAAAAGGGATAGATGTTGGGGACAGATATGAATCCCAATACTCACATTTTGCCTGGTCTGTATAAGAAAGCCTGATGTGAGTCACTATTTGATATGCCTTTCAAGTGTTTCCTGGGGCTGTAGAATCTAAATCAAGTTCGCTGGTTTGTGGCTCAGCAGAAACATGTGCACAGTCATTCTGGTCTCTACCTCTCTGGGAGACCTTCTCCAAGGGAGAAGAACTTTGATTTTACAGAGGCTGCTCTTTAGAAGACAGTTCATGTCTGTTATCTCCTAACCAGCCTGGTTCTGCTGCCTGTGGAGCTGGCCTTGTTCTTATGTGAGGCTGAACTCTACAGTTCCAGGCCATATGGCAGAATAGGTTTTGAGAGCAGTGAGTATTTTGGCCAAAATTACCAGCAAAAGGAAAGGGAGGAAAAGCTCATATCTCAGTTGCTCCAGTAAAAACAAATTTGGATGGTTAAAAGATGAATTTGAAGGATGCAATGGATAAGATGATTAAAAAAGTTCTTCACAGGACATAAATCAAGTAATGTTCCTCCCATTAATATAATAAATAATTAAAACTCTGGCACAAAAGCAGAGTCCTGTAACCTCCTTATGAGAGGAACGTTGGTATAAACTTGAGATTAGTTCTTTGTTGGTAACAAAGCAACAAACAGGAGTCTATTGGGGTGAGTGTGCATACAGAGCTCTGGAGAAATCGCTGCTTTAATGCACCGGGTCCATCCTAGGCTTGGCAGGGTAGATGACAAGTGCACATGTGTGGCTCAGGGCTTAAGTCATTTGATGGAAGAGCAGAGACCATGGAGAGGAAAACAGAGAACGAGGAATTATACCTAAGCCATGAAATTATGCTCTACCCTGCCTAGAGTCAAACTTCGGCAAGGGCAAGTTTTGTGGCTTTAATTTAGGCCCATGTGTACATGAAATTAAATAAAGCAACGAAGATGAGCTCATATCTGGGGCAAATCCCCTCTCTTTCAACTCTGCCCAGTCCCATTGCAGGTGGTGGATTGCACTCACTTATTTTAGGACTAATGTTTTCTTTCTGATGACTGGGTATACTGAGCAAAATGGGCTTTAATGACTCCCAATAGTAGTAAACAACCTCCCTGTGGGTCCTCTAAAATACCCCAACTCCTTCATTCAGCACTGAGAGATCTCCAAACACTTAGTTCATAAACAACCCAAGCATTTTAACACACTTTACTCCCACTCCCAAGGGGTGTTCTTGGCTTGTGTTCTCTTCCTTTATTACAGCTTTAATCTTATGATGTGAACTGGGACTTGTTTACATTTTTATTTTTAAAGGCTTTGTGTGTGTGTGTGTGTGTGTGTGTGTGTGAGTGCATGCACTAAAGATTTAAATTGACAGATGCCTTTTTGTAGGACTGAAATGACACATCTAAGTTTTACTGCTCTGTTCCCTGTATTTGCATTTTTAATTACCTGCATCATATTTTATTAGTGTGTTACCTGATGAAGAATTCCAACTAATTAATTTCACCTGGAATTATATGCTGGTATATGAAAAATGATACTTGGCCATTTGTGGAGACCAGCTGTGTATTAGGAGTATCTGATCCCCATCTGAAAGATTAAAGAAAAAAAAAAAAGGCAATAGAGAACAGGAAAACAGCTGATTGTAAAAGCTAGTCTCTCTCTTCTTTTTTTTTTTCCTGAAGCCCTAAAGATATTATTATTGGCAGATATCTTTTATTACTCACCCTATATACTACACATTAACTCAGAAGTTTGTTGTAACTCAACATCATTCAGTCAGATGACTTTTTCTTCAACTGTTTCGGCTTCAATTTGTAGTAAAGCGAATGCTGTTGAGTTCCACTCGTATGCAAAGACTCCAGTTTTTCCCATTCCAGCGTGACTCACAGAGATAAAACTTCCCTTTGACCACAATTTAATTTTTTTTTCAATGTAATTATATTTTCTGTGTGGAATTAACAGAGGAGAAATATTGATTAGGAATGTAACGCATATTATGACAAGTTGCCTGTAAAGGAAGGAAGACAAGAGTATATGAAATGTGACCTGATCCTGCAACACAACTGAACGTACACACACTCTCTCTCTCTCTCTGCATGCACATTTCTGGTTTGATTCTTTGTCTGCACTGACAACAGATGGTGTTTTAATAAAGTCCAGTAGGAATATTACTGTGAGTAAACAATCCAATGCATGCCAATTTCATAATTGCTGGGTACTGATACAGCCTCTTACCTGATGAATCCAAGTTGGGAGGAAACCAACTGTGCACACACCTACTGGTAGCAGCCAAATTCGCAGCTGTGGTAGGCTCCAGCATTGAGCTTCACCACGGAAGGTAAATTGCAGCTCCAATCATCTTTCTTGGCACTGGGCTTTGGGAACAGCTGCCATCTGGCTTGTCATCAAAGTATGGTCACCGAGTTTCTGGGAGATGAAATGGCTTGCTTTTTTACCTTGACATGCATGAAGATTGCAATCTTCATCTTTACAGGTATCTCTTAAAATAACACTCTTGGCTTCCTGAGCCAGAGATTTACCAAGTGAGATTTTCTTTTTTAAGTGATTCCCACGCCCATAGGGACTTGAAGTCTAAACCTGTTATATGCTAATTAAAGATTCACACCCACATGACTTGTCAAAGAGATAAATCTTACTCATTTGTTTTCATCATTAACAGGGAAAAAATTGTAAGGAATATCATGCCTTACATTAGCAGATTTATGTAGAAATGTTTGCTTTTAATGGAAGCGGAGATGCAGTTAGAAGCGTTATTCCCACCACTGTTGATACAACCCAGTGTGGAAATTACAATTTGGCAGAGAAGAAGGGGGTGAAAGGCAAAAGAGGGAATTCAAATTTTCAGGGCCAACATTCCAGCTGGAAGTGACTGTACCCAGTAAGTGACTACCTATTTATGTATTCAGTCCTTTAAAGACAATGGCAGATCAAAGCACAGGAGAAGCAGGTGAGTACTCCTCCTCCAAAGAGACTAATCTTTGGCAGAATTTAGGTGCTCCATTTCTGCTGGTTTCTCGCAAGCCCCAGGGCTGCACAGAATAAGAGTAACTTTATTTCTATCAATAACTCTCAGTGTTGAGAATTTAATCTGCACATTCCATGAAAGAGTCTAATATTTTGATATTTTTGTTCATTTCAGATTCAGAAACTGATTGAAATCCCAGATAAATCTCAAATAAATTAAAATCTCCCAGTTTGAAATCTCTAATAAGTGTCATTTAAAAAATTTGTTTAACTTTATCAAATTGCTATATGTTAATGAGAGCTAAGTATACTTTTTTGTATTATTGCATTGAGGTACTATATTATTGTCTTTCGAGATATTTTTACGTCAGTGAATCTGTGTTTTCAGATGAGAAACTAATAACCCTGGAAAATTTTCAGCTATGGGATTCACAGGCCTTTGAGGGATCAAGATATTTTTTTTAGCAAAGATTACCAGACCCAGCCTGAGAGCAGAAATACTTTGCTCAGGATTTGGAAAGTCTATTGACTTCAGAACTTGTGATTGCAAGTACACTTTGCCCATGGTAATTGTTTTGGGCAAGGGATTAAGTAAGAGAGGTAGAAAAGTCTGCTCTTCCTACTTAAAGTCATTCTGGCTTCTGTCTAACAGCCGACAGTAACAGTTGTCTAAGTAGAGGAAGGGGTTTTTTAAGGGGCAGAGTGTCAGTGGATTTGAATATACAAATAGGGAGCCCTGCTGCTCCACCCAAGTTTGTTCTTACCAAGCCATAGAAGGGCAGCATGGACATGGACTTCTGTGTTACACAGGGCTAAAAAAAGTGAGTCTAGATGGTTTGTTGACCCATCTACTGAAAGACTTGTATGCTCAATACCTTTATGATGATTAGTCCAGCTGTCAGTGCAAGGTTGGATTAGTTTTGCATATATTTTTTGTTTCATGCTGTTTTATCCATATCTAGACTAGATTACAGTTTCAGTCTTTTTAATTCACAGCTGACTTTTTTTGTTTGTTTGTTTTTAGTTTGTTGTGTTTTTTTCTAAAGGGCAATTTCTGATTAGGTGGGGATAAATGTTAGAGGAATAGCCATTTTATACGTTGCTAAACAAATGTTCAAGGAAACGTTTTGGCAAGAGCTACTGTGTTGTTCGGTACCTCCAGCAGAACTGAACAATCTCCCTATGGGAAAAAGCCTTGGTGGAGTTCCAAGACACGTGTTCATAGTAGCTGCCTGACACAACAGTCTGACTGCACAGTGCCACTGAGAGACAGAAAATGAAGTTGTATGGAAATGCTTAACAACTTTCAGTTGGAAAAAATCTTCTTTATGCAGAAGATAAAAAAGAAATCATTCCCTGTGGTTTTTCCTAGCTCTGAGATTAGTAGGCCTGGAGATGCTGGAAGGTGCTGACTTCTTGGTTGCAGCTTGGTCACAGCCGCAGCTATCTGGCATTTAAACAGTGTAGCTGTCTCCTAGCTCAGATTCTCAGAATCCCATGAAATTTCAGATTTTCTGTGGAAGGTAAACATGACAACACTTTCAAAACCTTGTGGGGGCTGTGACGTGGTAACTTCAGCTGTGGAGCAGATTAGAGTATGAAATGACTTTTTACTCCAGGACCTGGGGCTCTGAACATCGACTTTTAGTAAAACAACTTAATTTGGCCCTGAGCCAAAGCAGAAACAAGAGAATCTGAAAATGGATGAGAGGAGCAGTCATAAATCTAGCACTTAACTAAGGATTGATCCAGCATAGTGATGAGAGATGTTTATCTCATCCATCAGCTAACCTTGAGACTTCCTGACCTGAAATCCATTTAGTCTTGTACACTAGAAGTTGTTGGTGGTTTTACAATACCTAACAACAGTTTTAGGCTTCTATGTAGGATGTAACATTCAAAGCAGGCTTTGCTGCAATTTTCTGCCTATCATGTAGATAGTTATGTGTCCCTGTCTCTTCTCACCTTCACAGTAACTTGCAGTAGATTCCAGGCATCAGTAACTCCTGGAAAAGGATTGACAATTTTAACACTAGCAAGTCAGTCTTGGTTTTCCATAAGTCAATGCAATGCTGTCAGATCTGATGTCATTCATGAGTATGACTAAATCATCCTCTGAAGATGAATTCGTACCTAAAGTAGATATATAGTCCTCTAAGAGAAATAGAAGATATACTACCTACCTTTGCCTTTGATGCTCTAACCAACACTTGGGCTTCAGAGGGAATAAGACTGCCCATTTTTTAGTGCTCTTTGGAACAACCCTCTGAAAAGACTTCTCAGCCTCAGTAATAATATTTTTGGATAAAAGTATCTTGTTTCTTTTGGAGTCATTCCATGTTGAGTGAGGAAGGAGAGGAAGGGCAGTAAAGTAACATGACAAGAGAAAACACCTGGACACATATTAGACTTCTGTTTCTCTTATCAGAAACAATGGGTGGACTAAGTATCTTTCCATCCTGTGACTTCAGTGGAGTTGTAGAAGGGGAATGCCCGCTTTGAAAAGTGTGTATCCAGGAATGGATTCAACCCTGACTGTTCCCACAGCCTGGAGGCATTTGGATTTCCTCAAGCAGAGTGTCCCAAGACAGAGATCCATAGTAAAGCTGATACAGAATCCTCCTTGAAACCTTGGCTGGAGCCCATCACTGGTATTAACTGGCCTCCACGAGTTAAACAAAATCTATAACTCATATCACAATAAATTCTATGGGTAACATTTTCTGTGTTGAGAGGACCAAATCATCAGGATACACGTTTACCACATATGGTTAGCAAAAGGATTGAATTCATCTCCCCATCTTTAGAAGGGGTTTCCTCTATGTTACACAGTAATACTCTCTCATCCCAACATCCTTCAAAGCAGTGCTGTGCTAGAGCAGAGTGTATGAATGGCTTCCTCAGATTGTGGAAATTATTGCACTTTTCAGACAAGTAATAATAGTCAGAATCACATAGCTATTCTGAGGAAGAAGAGAGCAAAATGCTGAAATTTTATCTTGAGATGAAGCAATGCGGAGGCTCTCTATAGGCCTCAAAGTACAGGCTCAGCTATGCAACCTAGCTTGCCACTGAACTCTAACTTCAGGTAACATTGAGTCCTTGTTTAGAAAACCAAAGAATTGTCTGGAGTCCCTGTCCAACATCACCCTCAGGAAGTGCTCCTTAAAAATTTGGAAAATAATGAGCTCAGTAAATCTGAATTTCCATTGCCGGCCTACTTGACTTTTGGTGTCCAGGTCTAGAAGAAATGTTGCCAGTGAGTTATTGAAAAGAACTTTTTCATGTGATCTGGGTCTCAAACGCAATATTTAGAAGTCACCAAGAGAGGTTATTGAAAGGACATTGATTGACTCATGTAGCTATAGCCATTGCTTTACTGTGCATGGCCACACTTCCTTCAAATACAGGACCTGTTGGTGAAGATAATACATATTTCATGGCTAAATCAGGTGGAATTTCAGGTAATAAATTCAGTCTTCAGCCCAGCAAAACACATGCTTCATTTTAATTTCAAGCACATCGATATTTCTTAAAAGCAACTGAACTATTTATATGGCAAAACTGAAGTATGTACTGAGAGATGAAATCTCCACAAAAACAAGACACGTTAATGACATGCAAGATCAGTTTTCTTTTAAAATCAACAGAGTAAAAAAGCCCAAAACCCTATAGAGAACAAATCAACCAATCAACCAACCAAACACATAAAAAAACCACTCCCCACCAAAATAGACTCGGACCCAGGCTTTTTTTTTCAAGACAGTTCAACACCTAGCACAGAGGATAGATTTTGCCAAAGAGCTCAGCTCTCATTTGTGTTTTTAAATACAGCCAGATTTTTTACAAATGCCCACAATCTAGTGTTTAGAGCTCTTTGGACATCTGGCCACTTATTTCTGTGCCAGAGCTAAAGCCTTCTATAAATGTAGTCCTGATTGTGGATGCTTGGCTCTTTTGAAAATTTCCCCCCATGGAAAGTACTTTTATAACTGCTTTTTTTTTTTTTCCAAAAAGTAAAGCCATGTAATGTAATTATCTTATGCACCATGTCCACACTTCAAATATAACTGCTGATATTTTTTCTTTTCCCTGTTACAAGTCAGAGACAAAATAATATTTTTCCCTTGTTCTCAAAGTATTTTGGGTCTAAATGCACAGTTTTATTCTCTAATATGAAGTTGTTGCTTCAAGATTGAAACAACAGAGAAATCTCATATAGGAAGAGATAGGGAAAAGCTATTCAGAATGGATGGAGATCATAGCAAGACCTGAAGTTGCTCTGTCACTTCTAACAAAGTGTCTTAGAAATAATATTAGAAAGAGAAAAATAATATCTGAGAAGGCACAGAAAATAATCAAGCTATGGAATCTTCTTTTCCCTTGCAAAAATGTAACCAACCCTGTATTTTTTATACTTGTTCCTCAAATGCTATGGTTATAATTGATATCTTACTGTGAACAAAGACCAGTCAAGCCACTCCAAGAGGAACATCTTTATTGCTCCCTGCAGTACTGCCTTTTACATCAGGGCTACTGATGTTGCCACTTAAAAGGAATGCAAGTGTCTAACTGCCAGATATAAACATTACAGCACCATTTAACTGCCACTTGCACCAAGTGTGAGGAAGCATGCTGAAATGTCTAAACAATATCATTTTTACTGAACAACTTGCAATGGATGTTCTAGTGGGGAGCTTGTGTGGGGATGGTTAAAAGGCCTCGTTTTCCAGATGAAGAGACATGTAATGAAAATTAAGTAGCATCCTAATACATCAGCTGCTGTTTCTTTCTCTACCTCATTCCTTACCAATATTCAGGGGGTCATAAATACTAAAGGTAGAAGACACCTATTAAATCATGCAGTTCATCTCTTTGCCATGGCACAGCCATTCCCTCCAGTGACCCTCCTTCAAGACACTTCCCAAAGCTATTTCAGCCATCTCAGATGGCAGTGATTTCACCATATCAAAGACAGCATCCATAGCAGAAGTATTTCTTTGTCCTGCAGAGTCAGTCTGATGATGCTCTGACAGTATCTTTCATACAGCATTGGAGCACCAGAGGAAGCAGTGGTGGTGCCAGCACCTACCAGCTGAAATCCCAGCAGAGATGCACTGGCAATGGCAGCGCTTTCCTGGAAATTCCTGTTTGCCAGCTGAGCAATTTCCAGCAACCGATGCAGAAACACAGATGACACACAGCCCTTTTTCCTTCCTCCTCTTCTGGTGCACTCTGATTGCTCCACATCACACATGCTGGAGCATAGCCAACACATCCATCTGTGCATATTGACAAGGAAGAAGGAAATAGGTGGATGTCAGTAACCCTCTTAACCTCCTCTCTACCACTTGGCTCTGCTCATGCCATGAAGGAGAAGATTTCACTTGTGGTTTGTAAGTCTTGAATTGTAAATTATAGGGCACTGCCAGCTATTGTCCAGCAGTGAGGAACTCACCTTTTCCAAGACTTTCTTTCATGCTTAAGTACTTAGCCAGGATCCAAAGTGGCCGTTTGGTAATTAAAATGCACTCTGGGAAGCATATGGGCAATTAAATCAAAGATAATGATTAAAAACTAAATAACAATTAACTCACCTAACTATTAAGGGTAGGAGACACTATCCAGGAACCTATATTTACACCACAAAACTTATTTATAGTCTTAGAGCGATGTTACCACATGCATGCAGAGTTGCTCTTATCTTAGCTGGATGGAAGATTGTGGAGCCTAAGCCCTCTAGGACTTTCAGCCTTACATTGCCAACAACCCAGCCTCATGATGGGCCCAGGGAGATAGGTGTGCATCCAGCAGCTCTGTCATTATCCCAGTGCACAGTCACTATCATTCAGAGACATGGTGTGAAGGCTTGAGGGGAAAGATATGTGGTGGAATCAAAAAGGAATGTCTGCCTTTTGGAAAATAGGATTGGATTAGTAGGTTGAAGTTCTTCCACATGACTTGGAAATCTGATCCTTGCTCCCATTTTGAAAGTGTTTGAACTTACTTCCCAGGAGGAATGCCATTCTCACTGGTTCATCTTTCCATCATAAGGAAACAGACAGTCATCTGCATTCAAGAGATCAATTTACAGTCCTAAGTATAAGAATTTGCTTTTAGCTCCAAGTAACAGTTTTAAAAAGATGCTTGACTGCAGGCTGCAGGTTTGGCAGCTACATACAGCAGGAAAGGAAGTTTTCATGCATGTGCTCTATATAGCGTTTGACATTACTTCTTTTTTTATAGCCCCTCTGCCACTCACCTTGATATTGGGACTGTTGGGACTGTCTTTCCTGGACACATAGCTTTTCTTGTTTGTTGTAAGTGGAATTTGACTTGGCTTTGTGAATTTTGCTCATGGAAATGGATACCTTCAAGCTTCTTTTAAGCTCCACGTCTTAGGTTTGTTTTTCTCTCTCTGCTCCTCCATCCAGCTTTCTTTTTGTTTTCTACCAAGATAATGGCTTTCGTACTACCAACAAACAATTCTAATGCTTTTTTCTTTAAAAACAAGCTTTTTTTGGGATTACTTTTATCTTCTGATGTGCATGGTCCATCTTACTCTAAGCTGATAGTTTCTAAAGTAAAATAAAACCAAAGAACTTTTTATACTGATGGAATCTGCAATACTTGTGAGATTCTTAACTGTGAGTGAGAGCATAGACTGATTGTTTAGCTACATTAAAATAAATAGTAATGAGCTTTTGTATACGAGCAACAAGCCTGACATGTTCCTGAGGAACTGTGCCAGGAGACGTATGCATTTCTGTGGGTTCTGAAACAAGATGTTTCACCCATATCTAAGTCATATGTAACTCAAAGGGCTTTCCCTGTTCTTGCAATGTTGACGCATGCCATTTACTTGAGCAGTTCACAATGAAAATAATAGTGGTACATTTCTACCATAACCAGTATGAACAGAAACTGAAGGGATTTTTAGGAGTGAAAAGCTAATTAGCCATCTCACTATGATTTAAGTGAGCCAGATAAACAAAGCAGTTTTAAAAATTGCTATGAAATTGGCTTTATCTTAAATCAAAATAGCTTCCTAGTGCCCAGGCAATTATTTAAAATCGCTACTTTGAAACTAGTAATAATGCAGTGTTGGGATGGTCAGCATTTCACAGAGTGGTGCTGTTAGCCAGAAGATAGAAATTACATGTGCTTGAGCTCTCACCTGGAGCTGGCTTGAGAAAAGGAGCTAGCCATCCAGTTTCCCTGGGAGCTGTACTACTGGCAGATTATGATGACAGGACTGACTTGCATTCTTCTTTGGGCCTTACTAGCTTACATGGGAGGACTGCTAGTGGCAACCAAGTACACAGATCTAAGGGCTGGCACTGCACAGAAAGACATAGCCTTAAAAGCCAACACTTGTGCTAAATGTGATAGTTTAATGGGCGATTACTATGTTTATTTCTTTGTAAGTCTTCTGAAAACATTTTTAAGACCTGAATAAAGTTTATGGTGCTTTTGTATAGACTAGTTAACGTTCTCAAAATAACTACCATCTCAAGATGTTTAATTGCTGAGGTTCAGGGACATAGTATTGGTTCGGTGTGAAAAGCTAATAGCAAAAGCAATGGCTGTTGGCTCTGATCATGAAGGGACTGCAAAAGATTTTCAAATTTGCCCTGTGGCATCCACAAGTGCATAGGCCTTCCAGAAACAACATTTGACCCAAGGAGAGCAGCACTCCAAGAGACAGCACTCCAGCCTGACTCTCAAATAGACCCTAAGAAAGAAAAGTTCAATAGGATCGACAGCCACCTTGTGTGAAATTCATGACTCTGTATCATCAAAGTGCCATTGCAAAGTACATTCATATGCAGCAAACACCTGATGGCATTATGATTTACAAAATTGTTTAGCCTTATTTGCCATGGGAAGCCTGGCTTCCTTCACTGTATTTCTCACAGAAACCAGCCTCTGAATCCCACAGTGACACAGTACGCATTCAGCAGGGCATTGGTCCCATCACATTAGGCTCCGTCACATCACATCAGTTGATGTGACTGACAGAACCCGACGTCTCATGTCACAGCAGGGCACGTCGCCCGGCGCCATGAGTTACCAAGACACACTTTCTAGTACAGTAAAATAAAGATGAATTGAAATGATGTTGGGTGGAGGAACACTCTTAAGGTCTTCCTGATCAGATCAATCTAATGGAGAGCTGTATTCTGATTTGTTAAGTTAAGGTGAGTGAGACTTACAAATATGTTCCATCTAATTAGCTACTTCAGAAAGCTGATTTTCTTAAAATTAAGAAGGAGGTGAAGAGGCAACAGTTCTCTCAGTAAATACTTTCTATCTGTGTATGTGTTAAAGCTTGGCAGACATGAAGCTACCTATATGTGTTTGCATGTTGCATGTGATTATTTCCCCATTTACAGGTAGGCAACTGGATAAAATGCTTATAGGCACAAAGAAAAATGGCTGCAACCTCACATGACAAGGTTGAAAAAGCTGCTACTACCATACTCAGGTGTATGGGGGCGGGGGGTGAAATGACTGCCTTGTCCCCAGGCTGGGCAGATTTTTTGAGCTACAAGTGTCTTCTACCTTCTACTGTTAGCCTGGAAGGTCGTCAGCAGGTGCTTAGGAGAGCCTTTAATTTCTGTTTGGCTTAGCGACAAATATCTCTTCTTAAACCTATTGCTGCTCCTTTTTTTTGTTGTTGTTCTGACAGTTAAAAGGAGTTCAGAGCTTTCTGTTCTTCTTGTTCAGCAGGTGAGGAGGAAGAGTGGATCAGTTCTACTGCCCTAATGCCCTGTACTGCTGAAACCTGAAAATCATGAAATATGTTAAGTATAAGCAAGTAATTATGTAACATATACTGTATACATATTACCTGCCTCCTAATATAGCAGTTTATAAGTGTATTTTACAAGAATGCCTAAATATATCTGTACATCTTAATATATATTAGCACCTCATGATCATCAGAGGTTTTGCAGTGAAATTATTCTTAGAGGCTTAGCAGTACAACTATTTTTTAGTCTACAGTCTCCCATTCTGCCTGGACATCTCACCCACTCTTTTACCCTATGTTTATATGCATGCTATCTGACACCCTTCCCCCATGCCTCATGTTCATGTACCCTTTGCTCTCAGTCCCCTCAGACCCATCCCTTCAGCCCTCTTCAACCATCCTCCAAGTACTTTCCCCTTGGCACTCCAGAATGTCTTCTGCTTCCCCCACTTGTTTATTGCTTACTACTGCAATTGCTGTCTGTGGAAATCAGAAGAGGGCCTCATTCCCTGAGTCAGGCTGAATTTCCTCACTGCTATCAGAGGAAGTGGCAGCTATCATTATTAGGGTGGTCACCCTACCTTTCATTGGGACAGCCTTCTAGAGAGGACAGCCAGTCTTGCTGAGATAGGCTTGGCATCAGCCCCAGAGGGAAAAAAATGGGCACACACTGCTCTTCTGAAAAGTGGGAAATAAATTGAACTTTGAAATTGATTATTTGAGCACAGCCTTTTTAAACAACTGTCACATCAAGCTTGTGGGATGGCTGGCAAAGAAAGCTTCAGAAAAGGACACATGAAGGCATTTTCTCCACCTCTGTTTGTAGATGTTTAGAGCAGTTTGACCTGTTAGCCTTGGTAACCAGTGACTAGTTGAAAATACTACGCATTTTGCTTTTTGTCTCACTAGAAACAGTGTTTTGTGATTTTCATTCTTTTATTTTCTAGTTTGATAGCATTCAGGACTTTGTGTCACCCTTCTATCATTAAATGCTAACTTGCAGTGCATTAGCTGAAAAAACATTCATAAAAAATAAACCCAAACTTGGCTATATGTGACGGTTTTTAATTATACACTCATTTATTCTGAGGCTTAACTGTGATGTTTGGTTAGAGCTTTACCACAGAAACACTGGCCTGCCTAAAGTGTGAGTAAAATACAGCATCTGAAAAAATTCTTTGAGGTGCTCTGAGTATCTATTAATATTACAGACTGAAACACAGCTTTTCATCTTAAATACTCTTTCTCTGATTTTGCTTTCCCGTGGCTGATGAAGAAAAACTATATCTCTAATATTTTAATAATAGGAAAGTAAAAGTAATTTCTACAGTCAGATTCATACTATTGAACTAAAACCTGCGAAAGAATGTTTCTTAGCGTTGGACCTTGATGCTAAGTGCTACTGAATTGTTAGTTTGGGTTTTTCTGTGGCTTTGAACGTGCTAGCCAGTCAATATCACCCCAAGCAACTGCTAGGCATGTTTCAGGAGAGTTTGAGGGCACAGACCATTCCAATGAGTTGACTGCATGCACCTGTCCTGTTTTAGAGAGTAAGAAAATTTAGGTATCATTTCAGGTAATACGAGGCCTTATGTGCTTGGCGTTATTGTCAGAGCATGGTCCTTCAAATGACCAAATAGCTTGTGCAGGGACTGCCTGTGTTGGTACCTGAGCTGACTCCAAAGTGGTATTGATGATTCGGCTGCTGTCACTGGCAGCAGCGGAAGCTGCCACGTGCTCAGGGCTCTTGTTGTCAGGACAGACGAGCACAACTGTATTTAAGAAGCTGAGATTTTTAAAATGTTGATCGATCTGTATTTGGTTCCATAAAGATATATACAGACAAACACAGAATGCAGTTGTGAAACTGAGCAGTAGAAAACAGTTACATAGCAGTGATTTGTGACGTACTTATAGAGCTGCACACTGAGAAGAGGAAATCCCCACCTTAGCTCTGCCACCCTGGTATGCTAACCTGGCAACTTTGGTAGTCAGCAATGACAGGCAGTAGCTGTCTGTTTGCAGTACAATAGATATAAGAGCAGTTGTTTTAATTTGTATTGTCATGTATAATGGGATTTTCCAAGATAACCTATAAGGGAATGCATATCCCAACTCAATAAGATACGGTGATGGTATCTTCTTTGCGATCCTTTGAAATCTGCTTTTAGAATATTATTTGCTTTGGAGCAAACGTTCAAGGAAATGCTCAAGAAAAAGATTTATACTCAAAGGCTGCCCGATTTCTTTGTAAAACCACTCTATTAACACTTCAGGACAAAACATTACGAAGTTTGAAACCACACTATACCCCCTGTATATGCGTGATTATTCAGTCATCCACGATGTACAGTTAGTATATTTCAAAAGACAGTTATCATTTTCCTGAACAGACAGGAGTATATGAAACTGCATAACAGTTCTTTCCCATGCATGCACCCCATTTTCAAAATGATATCACAATTATAAGCTCCATGATGGCTGGTTGATTTGTGGTTGTTTTTATTCAGCATTGTAATGCAAGCTTTTTCTTTCTAAAGTTTACATTCTAAGGCTTTAGTGAAAATGAGTGTTAAATTTTCTGCATTTGCTTTTTTATGAGCAGAACTTTATTTAATCTGCCATAACTTTCATTATTTTTCTATATTTTAGACATTTGCATTACATTTCAGACATGCCTATTTAGGTATAGTACAGGGTAAAATACAATTGCCATTTAACTTACGTCCAGAGAAATTGTTATAGGAGTAACTCTTGTAATACAAAGACCAAGAATATAGTTGCTGAAGATTTTATTTTTACAAAATTATTAATTTATGCACAATTGATTAAAACATAGATGTTTAAAAGCTGCAAATTTTTTAAACAGAAACTACCTTTTTTTTTTTTGCTTGAATGATTTCAGTGTCAGAAAGCGATATATTAAACAGTAAATGCGATTAGGAATCTGATTGCTTGAATTCATCAGATTCACCTGAATCTGATGTTTTATGCTACATGTCAGGTTGTGTTAAAATTTTCCTGACATTTTCATCATTAGTTACTAGAAGTGACTATTGCTCTTCTCTCATTTACTGTTAGAACATTTTCTATGTCACAGAATACCTTCAGAAACAACCTTCTTTCAGAATTGCTTCCATCTTCTATCATTAGAAAGATGCTGTTTTGTTTTCTTTTTTTTTTTTAAATAAAATTGAATAACATTAAGCTAATTGATCCTAGAAAATATTAAAAATCTACTTTTTGATTACTTGTTGCTGTGGATTTCTTTTAAGGTATTACAAACATCAGCATCACATTAGCTGTCTTAAGATACCTTTTTTTTCAGATGGATTTCACCAGCACAAATTTAATATTCCTGATATTCCTAATATCAAAAACAGTAACAAAAACATTCCAAGATTTTACTTTTCTAAGAAAGATCCAACTGAAAAGGCCTTAATTGACAGAGGAATGATTTAAAGGCTTTTTAAAAATGAACTCCTGAAATGGAAGTTTTTAAAAACCTGCAAAGCTCTCTTGCTCTTTCTCTTGGAAACAGATATGGTTAATCTATGTATCTGAAACAAATGTCATTAAAAAAGTGTTTTTAAATCATTTTGTGCTAGTGAAAGACAGAGAAATACTAGGCAGAAAACAAATATTTAAATAATTTAAATATTTAAACTCACTTATTGATTTGCATCAAAAAAAGGGTGAGAGTTTGTTCTTGCTGTTCCAGCAGGACATTCTCTTCCCCATTATAATCAGTTTGGCTAATAATAAGGCTAATCTAATTTTCTCACAGTGACAGGTGAAACACAAAAGGATGCTATGTTCCTGCAAGATGGAGAAAAACTAGTGTTTCTTCATTATACTTTATAAACACACATCACCAAATGAATGATGTGCTAGAGGATTTTTTCAGTATGTGTTTGGCCTGAATGCATTACTCATGAATGAATTATACAGGTCATTCTCCAAATACATTCTGACAATGTCTCTGTGTGACAAGAGCATTGCTATTGCCAAAGTCAGGTTTTCAAAATCTTGATTGAGGTTACAAAATACTAAAAGTAGATTAAAACTCAAGAAGTTTATTAAAAAAAAACAAAACAAACAACCCTAAAACAAACAAACAAACAAAAAAACCCTAAACCACAACAACAACAACAAACTCTGCTTTAAGTTTTATTTCCTTGTCTTTTTGACTGAGGAGCTACATCCTTAAATCTTTCTCTATAGCTGAACGGTCAAAAATGCACCATGTTTACATGAGAGCAGAGATTATCTTTTAACCACTTGCCTGTTAGAATTAATTAGGAAAAAAACCACCAATCCTAAACACTCTGATCCTTATAAAGCTGATAATAAAAATGTAATAGCTAGAAATGCTGCAGTGTAAATGCTAGGGATTTCTGAGTGAATATACTGCACCTTTTAGATTTCAATTATTTTAAGAAGACAATTGAAATCCTTTCTCCACATGTAAAGCCTTATTTAGTCAACCTCTGTTTCATGAATTCGGGTAAGTCCACTGTGGTCCAAAAGAGTTTATCTGGAAGTGAAACCAACCAACTTAACCATGTCACAGTATTAAAATATCTAGCCCAGATTTATTACTCTGCGAGTGATGACCAAACAGCTTTTTTGCATTGGTGGCACCTGTGTGTGCATTCACTCTGTGTGGCTCTAAGGGAGAACAGTTGATGGACTGCAATCACCATCACCTCCTCTGTGTCAGGTTAACATGCTTTGTCTGGGAAGGTGGTCATCGCTGATGGAAAAAAAAAAAAAATCTCTGGAAGAAGAAATTTAAACCTGTCCAGTGAGATGTGGTGTGATTGCTGTGTGGCAGGTGGTGTTTCACCTGGGCTTGATCAGCCCTGCTTAGGAAAGCTTGGCACAACCATTGGTAGCTCAGAGGGACTGCATCCCTCTTATAGAAAGGTATGCAATTTACAAAGGCAGAGTCTTAAAAAAACCTGAAGCTCTTCCCCTGGATGTTGTGAACCAGGATGGGGAGCTGATGTCTGTAGAGGTGACATGGCAGGGTAAGACGCTCACAAGTGATGAGGGCAGATGTCAGTTCCAAGTGACATGTTTTCCATAACCCACTGCGTCTCTTTGTTTATCCATCAAATACAATCTATAAAGAAACTGCTCATCTATTTGGTCTTGGGTAGAGCATAGAAATGTAAGTCAGCCCTCAAATTTAGTTTGTCATTTGCCTTCTCAAAAGGAGATGTGATTTATGTTTATAATAAAGTATTTGAAATGTCATCTAATAGGAAAACAAATGGCATTTGGATTCCCATGAGCAAGGAGAAGGGATTGTGAAACTTTGAATTAAATGATTTTATCTTATCACACTTTAAGTTACGTATTTTTACTCTAATTGTAAAAATTATCTGCCTTGACATATCTTTTCCATTATTTTTTTAAAGGGTATTCATCAGCGGTGTTAATGATGACACAAAATTTTAATATATGCATTAAACATTTAAGTTTTAATATGTTAACATGACACAGGATGTGAATAATAACAATGTTTTATATATGAAGTGAAAACATATTTTATGTTGGAAATAGTTAGAATGCCTGGCAAGTGACTTATATCCATAACAATTTCATTTAAATATTGCTTTTGCACCCCATCTATCTTAGATGCAATTTTATAGTCCTTTTTAAAAATTCATTTCAGCATGACCTCTTTGAGGCTGCAACTTAGAGCCTCTAGCCTACATATTCAATTGCACTTGTACTTGTTCCTATTCAATTACCTTTCAAAGTGCAGAAACCAGCAAGTGCCCAGACCTGAACTGCTTTTACCATTCTGGGACTCTTCAGGAATTACAACTTCTGTGCTGTTACACAGTAATAAGGGTAAAAGGCAAGAGGATATCCATCAATTTTATAAAATATGATGGTCTACCAGATTTGATTTAGATCTTCATAATTTGAGACCTCTTGGAACAGCCGGGTAGCTCCTAATATAAGATTACATTCCCTTGAATATCAGAAGATTATGATGATTATATACAACAGCTTTCCTTTTATTTCCTCATATCATATCTTCTGTCTCGTGACTTAACAATGAGTATCCCAATAGTATTAGGGAAGAGTATGTCCTTTGAAAGGAAAGGGAAGGTTTTGACATTTTAATGTGCCTAAATGAGAAAATAATTTACAAAAAACTCTGCTATACTAGCTTGTTATCATACGATTTAGTTGTACTGACAGAATGAAAACTCTGCTCTCTGACCTTACACACAGCACAAATTCAAGCCTAGTTTTCATTCGTAACACTCTATATGCTTAATCAGACCTTGCTGTACTCCGAAAGTTCACACCTTTAATACGCTAAGGGTGCAATGTACATTAAAAAAACCACCCCAGTCAAACAACTAAACCCAGAATATGGCATCATATCAATATCAAACATCTTCAGAAGCTGCAAATAGGCTCCCCTGTATGATGTCCATTCTCATTAGGTGGCTGAGAATTTACGGCTCATCACTGAGAACACTTCTCGCAGACAGTAGCAGACAGAGACAACCAACAGTAGGCTGCCTCCACCCCACCACCTCCAGCAAGCAGATCTGAGAAATCAAGGAAGCAGGTCAGGAATAACACCAGGGAAGGGTAGCTGATGCCTGTGTATCTCACTGGAAAAATTCTTCCTGTAACAAGACTAAGTTGTTTTTTTCTATTTCTCTACATCAAATTCCAGTTGAATGTGGTGGTGTGATACAAGCAGCTATGGGGAGGTATTAGAAAAATCTTCCTTTCAGAAATGTAGTTTAAGGGATAGTATTGAGTATGCAAATATTACCATGCAGATGGGATCTTTATCTTTAGAAATGCAAGCTATAATTTGCTTCTATTTTTATTTGTGTCTGGTATGTAATGTCAAGCACTTAAAATATTTATGGTAACGGTTCTAGTCCAGCCCTTTGATCTTTCCTATTCAGATCTTTTAAATGAAATTCCTTGTTAATGAGTAAAAGTATTTTAGAAGATGGGTTTTCTTCTACATATTATACATGCACATATTTTTTTAGGAGCAGAAATGGATGATTCAACATTTATTTTGAAGAAAGGGGTTATTCTACATATTACTTCCTTTTCCTTTTTTTGTTATTTCATTTTGAAAAAGGGTGCAAATAAGTTTACGAGAGTCAGAAGGATTATTCTGCCTCTGCAGGCAATTCACCTACAGAGGCTCAGTCGCTGATGGAAAATTGCAAAATGGAACTTCTTTTTTTCCTGTAGTGAATAATTTATGCTTGGGAATGGTTTCATCACGGAGCACTCTTCAAGTCATTAAACTGAACTGAAGAAAATGGGGTGAAGTCATCATCAGAGAAGGTCAATTTATGGAAATACTGTTATCCCTTTCACAGTATTATTAATATGTACTGACACCTCCATGTTCAGAGGGGTAAAGCCAATCATTAGCCTGTAAGATAGAAGTAAGTTCTCAAATACATGCTCACAATGAGAACATCATTATTGTAAAAGTGATCTGAATGCAGCAGCTAAGAGAAGGAGAAGACAGGGAGAAGGAGAGGCAGCTCTTGATTTGAAAAAAAAAAAAAGCCAATAGAAGTAAAAGCTAATGTTTAGCAGGCTACTGTGTCTCTTGCAATGGATCTGCACAGCGCTATTGTGACTGCCATTTGTGACTGTCTATCAGTATCTACACAGCAAATTGTTTCTTTTAGGACGAATTAACTTGGCCGAGTATTAAAAAGAAAGGCTATTTGACTTCCTTTGAAATGTGCTTAATTGTAATATTTATGACATGTTACTAGCGCCTATTTAAAGCACATTTTCACCTGGGAAAAGTTTTCTTCTACAAGTCCTGCTGTTCTCAAACTGAATGGCTTATATGTAGGTTACAGACGTTAATCTTTGCAAGGTGTCTGTTGTGACTTGAAGGTTCAGATAAGGCTGCTTCCTTAGCAAGGTTTTTGGCACTGGCAATCACAAACCGTGCCAAGCTAAAGAATTTTCTTAGCTGAAAGTGCTATTCCGCTGTATGAGTTTAAGGGGAAACTATGCTTCAGTTACAAGGTTACACATAGTCCCTTTAAAAATACCTCTGAAAATTTCACATGCACACAAATAAATTTGATAGCATTCCACCTGTGTATCATAATATTTAAAGTAAGCATCATGGCATATGTATTTAATAGGTGTTTCCAGACACAGTCCCACTAACTTTCACATGTCCAGTGACAATCCAAGCATACTTCTCTGTGATTAAACATATCAAATCTTCATCCTGAACAGCACAGGATCTCCTCTGATAATGAACACAACTCATGCCTTTTATTTCAAAGAGAGATGAACTGACTTTTCATTTTCTGAGAAAGGTAAAAAAAGTTTATCAAGGTTTTAGGGTTTTGTTTTGTTTTTATTTTTGTTTTTTTAAATGGTGCCTTCTAAACTGAAAGAGAAACCCCAAATGAGGTGTCTGATGTTGACATGACCAATAAGAGCTGCAGAATGCCTCGAATATTTTTTTTAAAGTGAGTTACTTAAAAAATAACTATGGATTTGAGATAATTTAAGAATATTATCTTCTAAGTGATTTAGCAGTAGCATCATAGAAACGCAGGGATGACATTTAAAATTCAATTTAAAATTAAAATTCAGTTTGTCAGTCTTCCTGATTTGAAAGAAAGTCAAATACGCTCAGATCATTTATCTGATTTTGTCCAATTTGTTTATTGAAGTCTTCAATTATGAAGTTAAAGAAGCTCCTTAGGCAGCCTCCTCCAGTCCTTAACAACATTTGCAGCTGGAAAGATGGCGGGTTTTTTAATGTCTAATTTAATCTGATTTTAAAATATCTAATCTAACCTCTTTCTCCCTTCTGAAAAATAAACTAGTGATTTCTTTCCTACATGGGGTGAACATGGAGAGTAACTGATAACCAGTGCATTTTTTTGGCATAATGTTAATTATTAAGAGATATTTACTGAATTGCTCCTTAGTCTTTTCCAAACTAAACAAACCCCGTTTTTTTTTTCACCTTCTGTCATGTTTTTAAACCTCGTGGCAGTGTTTCTGCACCTGCCTGCACTCTAGTTTATCTGCATCTTTTCTTAAAGTGTCATGCTCAAAACCAGTCTGAAGCCCTGTTCTGATGCCTATTACTGCTGCATAAGAGAATAAAGACCCCCAACTCTTACTTATGGCACACCATTTAACACACTCCAGAATGGCACTGGCCTTTTTACTCAGCATAGTAGTCAAACATCTTAGATTTTTTTAATTCATCGTTACTGCCAGATTGTCTTCTGTTTGGCCATCTTACATTTTCCAGTTGGTTTTCTTCCTTCCCAAGCAAAGTTCTTAGAATTTCATATTGTTAGTTTTGAATTATTTCAGTAATATTGTAGGATCATAGTGAGTGCTAATCTTTTCCTCTCAATTGCTTGGAATCCCTCCTAGAAAGATGCCATCTGCCAGTTTTATGTGTGCTCCTTAATCTGCTGTCCAAGCCTGTAATTTGACTGTTCCATAGACTGGACCAAGCACAAATTTGTTGTGCGAGTTTTATAGCAAGCTGCTAAAAATGACAAAGTTTAGGGTTTATTTTGATTGGAATCCTTCACTCATTTTGTTCATAACTACCAACCTAACTCAACACATGAAGGTTTGCATCCTCATGATGTAATTCTTATGATTAAATCCCTTTACAAATGTCAGCATCCATAAGTAGCTGTGTAAAAAACATGTCCTTCATAACACAGAAACAATAGTGCTATTGCTTTTTCTTTTCATGTTTTCTTCAGTCCCTCCCAAGAGAGAAATGCTAACTACATAAGTCCTTTGTCATGTTTTCTCTGCCTTGATTTATCACTCATCTTTGCAGAGAGGCTTGGAAATAACATTTAGGTTTACCATTGATCATGATCTGTAATTTCCTATAGCATTTCAATAAGAACAGGTAAAGCTGTCACCAGTAGAGTTTCTATAGAAAGTACAAACTGTTCTTTCCTTACAGATAGCGTACAGTAATTTTAGAAAATAAGAGTGTGGATATATATATGACACTTGTTTTGCATTTGGGATTTCTGTCCAGAAAAATGCATAGATTTGCTGAGTCATAAAGTAGTCTGGAGTGCCAACAAATTACTTATTTCACTCACTGATTTACCCATATTGCCATCAGTAAAATTGTACAGGAATAATGCACCTAATTCACTCAGGTGTTTTTGTAAATATTACTAACTGACTGTCTCTCCGTGTGTGCAAATGCCGTTTCACATCTGTCCCCTAATAAATAATGAAATGTAAATGTTGCCCTCAGCTTACCAGCTTTGCTTTAGCATTGCCTGCATCTTGACTGTCAACTGGATTTAGTATATTTGCATAATTATGTTTCATTCATTCACTACTGGATTTTTTTTTTTCTCTACAAGAAAGGGGACACCAAACCAAACAAGAAAGTAGGGAACAGCCTATCTGTATGAAGCATTTAAATGCATCCTGCTAGGCATGTTTGAGCAGATCATATTTATGCATTTAATTTGAAAAAAAGTAAAACATTTAAGGTAATTAAAATAAATCTGAATTATTTTTTAAAATCCTGCTGGCATTATCTAGTATTCTATGAGAACTGTTGTGCAAAGGGAAAAAAAAAGAGTAAATAATCTTTTCCCAGTACAATGAGGTAGTCCTACTGCTACTGAGACGTACAACAGAACTTCTGGGGTCTTTTGGAAGCGCAGCGCAGCATTAAACTTCAAGCTTTTGCATAGACTTGATTTTTAAAAGAATCCACAGCAGTTCAGTGAGTGAGAATCTTTTGTAATTGCCAAGTTGATGGTGGCCAAGGCTGCATATAATAAAAGTTTTACTTTTGCTGATTTAGGGATTGGAAGCTCAGAACCTTGATGTCTTCTGCAGGAAGAGAATTACTTTTGTTATTTCAAACTGTGTAATTCCACACAGTGTGTTTGGTATAACTTTGTAGGGATATACTCTGGAAACACATAAGAAAAAAACCAGCATAGCTTTGCACAGATGTGGAAGAAGGATTATTTGAGGGTTAATCTAGCAGTGAGACAAAGAACATTCCTTTCTTAAAGGATCCGGAAGGAAAGAAGAGAGGAGAGAATAAAAATTTAAAAGCAATAGGGGGGAAAATGTGAAAAAGGCAAGATTTTTTTTTTTCCCCTTCCAAAATCTTCAGGTCTAAAGCTGGTTAATTAACTTCCAGGCCACAAAAACAGTGGTTTTAACAGAGGTATAGAAAATAAGCTGCATATCAGGATCCTGTGTTTTAGAACATCTGGTTTGTCCTTCCACCTTTCTGGTGGGAACAACTATATTTACACTAAGGTGTTTTTCCAAAACATTTTTTAAATCTCCACTTATGGATGAAATTCAACAGCTTCTCTTGTCAGCATATCCCAGTGCTTCATTACTTTTATCATAGTAAATATTTTCCCTGCAGTCTAAAGCTAAGTCTCTCTTACTTGAAATGATTTCTTCCTTTATCCTCAGTGGACGTGAAAAGATGTTTTTCACTCCTTTGTAAACAGCCAGACTGTTATCCTGTTCCCCCCTTGTTTTCTTCAGCTGTTGCTTTCAACCATCACTAGGCTTACAGTCTTTCCTTATAATCTACTTGCTCTGGCTTTCTTGTAATTCTCCATTGCTTTCTCCTGGACCTTCTCCAGTTGATACGAATCTTTCCTTACCTGTGAGGCTGGAGTAGGTTTCTGTATCTTCTGGCACCTAGCTGGAAAAGGAAAAATACAGCCTTTTGCACGTCTTCTATTTAAATGTGTAACATCTGAGTGACTTCTTTAAAGGTGATGAGTACTGTCCTCAGAGAGAGATGGAGTTATGTACCCTTTCATGCCCATAAGGCATGTGACTGCTTGTTTGCTATATATTTGTCATTGTTTAACTAAGGATTTTAATGACAATTGAAGAAGTGGCCCTGTCATTTTCAGCAGTGACAAATTGGTTCAAAATCTAGCTACTCACCACTCTTGGTTAAGCATGGCTATGAATTAATACTTTTATATGCACCAAATAAACCAGTGAGAAATCCCTTCAGAGAAATTCAGATTTGGTGCTTTAGGATTTCTAGGTCTGTCAAGTCTGATTTTGAGCTGTTTCTAAGACTAAGCATTAAAGGAAATTTATTTTCTGAAACATGATTGGGAAAAAAATGGTTTTGTAGAATTTCTTAGGCATTGTGTCTTTGTGAATCAGCAGGAAATACATTGCCTTTGCCAGTAAGAAATTAGGAATCAATTAATGCGTTTTTAAATTATTATTTTTTTTTAATTGCCACTCTTGGAAGCTCAGTATGTTTATGAAAGTCAAAAGCAGCTCTTTCTGGCTTGCACACATCACTAACCATTACCCAGAGCAAGCTGAGGCATAGAATAGGTGCAAAATAGGTTCAAATGAGGTTCATCACACATACTGGAGGTAAAGATTCTCCTACTATAAATTAGCTAATAATGTATTTGACAATACAGAGAGCTAAATGAATGCCTCATGTCCAACAAACAGCTGTATTAGCACTCCTACAGATAATCAGTGAGCACTCAACCACAATGAATAGATTGTATGAGGCTGATAGTTCTTCACCGTAAGACTAAGTCAGAGTCTATTAATGTAACACAGGGTCATATATGTGCCCCAAAAATGTGGGACACGTGCCAACCATCCAGCCATGCTGATCTTTGGAACTCTGTCACCTTGCTCATAGTGGATTACTGCTGACAAGTTGTAAATCCAGCTTGGCTGGATTCAGCTAAGGGATCTGATCCTTTGTGATGCTGAATACCACTCTAAGTGATACAGACTGCTGACTGCAAGTCAGCACTTCATGCAAAATGCTCAGGAAATTGCAGAAATAAGACCAAGGGCTGCCAGCCCCTGAAAGGAGACAGAGAAAGCCAGAAGTGACTAAGAATGGTCTCCAGCTCTGTTTTCTGATTTCCTTCAGTTGTGCCTGTCATCAAAAAATACTACCAAAAGGATGCTAAAATCCTAATTAACGACCAAACTATGTGTGGGCCTCCTCCTGTGGTTCTAGACATGAGACTGTTGTGGCAAATTTAAGCAGAAGGCCTTTTTCAGGGTTGTTTTTGGTTTTTATTTCCTCTTTGTACAAACTAGACCCAATCTCTGCAGGCTCCAGGGTTCTATTGTTCTGTTTATTAGCCTTTCCCAAGAAACGTAGTTTTAACTGTTGAGGAGATAAAGGCAAATAGTTCTGTTTCTACTAGAGAAACCAACTATATTACAAGTGGGAAAAAAGAATGCGAGGTCTGAAATTCTTGTCTTGTTTTACTCTTCCTTTTGACTATTTAGGTCTATAGCTCTCAAGCTCACGTTCTGTAAGCAGGCATGCACCCATGCTGCAAAGCTGACTGTGCACTAAACTCTTGTGCATAGTGGGCAGAATAGTTTCTTTCCATCAGTTAGGCTTCTGGGACTCACTCATACTCATGTATGCACAACAGTTAAGAGTCTCCAGTGCAAGACTAGAGTCCCAGTTGCTTTTTATGTGGATGTGGGAAGAGAGAGAATGCCAGGCTTCTGGGCTTGAGCCCAGTTGTCCCGGAAGACCAAAGTTTAAGCTCAGGAATTCAAACATGAAGCAACCACAATCTTTCACATGTGGATGCAGCATGCGTGAAGACTTTTGGGAAGTTCAATAGCAGGTTAAATTGTTCATTTAGACAGCACATAACATTTTTTCAGTACAAAAGTAAAGTAGCTATGTTTTCCAACACGCTGATAAACCAATCTCCCTGTTGGTGTTTCACTTTTTTCTCTGCATTTTGTCAACCGAAGACAATTTGTATGGCTTTTATCATGTCCAGGTGAGGTGAGCAAATAGCCCTTCAAGCTGAAAAAATCTAGGCATGAGTGAGCAAGCAGCAGTAGCAATTGTAGCTGGGATTGCCTTATTTACCTGTGAATGAGGAGAAGGAAAAAGGAGAAGCAAGCTATATTTCTAAGGGATACCAGTGCAGGAAGGATAGCAAAAAATATTCTGTAGTTTAGCTCCAGGGAATTTGGTCACAATAAGTATTGCCACTTGGCCAGCTTGTCTGACAGGAGTTTTCTTTTGCAAATGCATGCTGCAGCTATAGGTCAGAAAATCAAACTTTGTAGAGGGTTGTTGCTTGACCTGACATGGAAGGCTATTTCCCCTATAACTGGCTTGCCTGACTTCCTTTACGGATATCAGGTGTTTTAATAATTCCATGGCCTTTGATGGGCAAGTGGACTCTGTGCTCCAATGGATGGAGAGTCCTTTGGTTGCCTTTGTTCTCTTTTCACTGAATCAGGAGAGATCTGTTCCCTGTGTGACAACTCAGCCTTGTGCAGCAACACCGAGTCTCTAGACAAGCCGATTCTTCCTTTCTGCAGAAACAAACACTGTAAGTACTAAACTGGGCTTTCTGAAGCTCACTAGGCTTCATTTATTGCCTTTAATAATGACTATATGAGACACAAAACTGACCTAGGCAATTGCTAGAAACGCAATGATCAGTCATTGCCATCTTGCATTATCTGTGTATGAAAAGCAGCCACAGTGAATGGACTGATAATATACAGGAAATAATGGAATGGAATTACATAAACCACTAGCTATGCCTGATCTCAGCTGCTGTATATGGTCATATACTTCGAAAGGATATTGTAGGATTAAAGAATATTTAAAGGAAGAGGATCATGATGGTGAGTCTCAGGTAACTCAAAATCTTACAGAGGAATTAAACTTTCCCCTTTAGAATTAGGCTAGGGAACATAGTGTATATTCCTAAGTTTAGAGAAAGTTTGGGAGGAGTCAAATCGAGGAGAAGCAAGGAGAAGCGAGTCTGTGGTTGAACTGCAAGATAACAAGTGCATCTCAGATTGAAATGTGCCTAGGTAATGAGGTCCAGAAGACGTGGAATTTGAAGGGGAAATTTATCTGAACAGTAAAAAGAATATGCGAAACCATTGCACTTTTTGCTCTGAAAGACAAACTAAACCACACAATGCTGGGTGTGAACATTCAATTCTTCTAACTTAAAGACCAAGATGAGAAGTACTTCCATGACAGAGCGCCAGGGAGCAGGTGCTACGCAAGTTGAGCCATGGGTCTGATGCTGTCTGGCACTTTATCTGTTTCCAAAAAAAACCCCAAACCTGCCACTGAGGAGAGAGTTGTAGTCTTGCATCAGAATGTGGTTGCCAGCACCAGGGAATGAAAGGGAAACTGTTTGGCAACAGTGATGGAGAATGATTAGGCTACTGAACAGTCAGCAGTGGCACGAGCTCAGGATGTGGAAACACAGCCATCAGAAACCTCTAAAAAATCGTCCAGGTTTTGTTTTCTGCTAAATCTGGAGAGTCTAGTGGCTTTCAATATGAGGGTCTGTTGCTGGAAAGAACTGTACAATGTGTCTGCCTGCAATGGTGGGAACATAATGATTTCCAGACTCCTGGATGCAGTCAGTTCCATTTGTTCCTGAATTTACATGCCCACACATAACAGTTTGTTCCTGACTGCTACAACTCTGGACAAAGCTCAATTTAAGATTAAAGCACAATGTTGAAGCTGCCCAACTCCTCTGAAGAGGCAATCTTTGAAAGGCTGCTGTTATTGCAATGTTAATGAAACATAAGGATTTAAGCACAAACCATTGTTTTGGGTATGGTTACTTAAAAAATACAGTAAGACGTCACGTCTTAAAACTCAAAGCTTTTATTTAACTAGAACAGGCAAACTAGGGTAGGAAGGAAAACTGATGCGGAAACCAGAGTTACATATAGGGGAGGTGACTGAGCCAAAAAGACACCTGTCTCAACATACAGTCCAGTCCCTCTGCACTGGGCTACATACCAACTATTCATAGCAAATCCAATTTCAGCCAGGAAAAGGCTGTGAAAGGACTCTCTTCTCTGTGTGTTAGTGGAATATTACTACAAACAGCATTTGCAACAATGAAATGAGAAAACATGTTTTGAGCTACTGTGGTTCATTTTTTTAAGGTTCAGGGAAAAAAGAACTCCCTGAGCTGTTTGCTAAAAAGGAGGGCATATACCCCCTAATACCTTTAAATCTTATTTCTCATGAAAAAAGAGCTCTTACTATTTTTGTTTCTAATGTAGGCCAAGTTCTGAAATCCTTGTAAAAACTGAGAGCTTAATAATGAAATGTAAAATAACTGATAGCTTTATTTTTATATCAAAAGGAGATGAGGATTAAAAATACTAGTGTGTCCAACTGAATATATTTCAGTTTGCTTCCCTGTGGAAAAAAAGAAGAGGTTTAAAAAACTAGGAACCAGACTGCATTGCTTGGCACATGAGGACCTATGACCTTGACCACGGTCATGACATTCTGACTGAGCACCAGCTGTCCTCAGAGGGTTCCTGGCTTCAGCAGAACATGCAGAATAGGATTGGTCACTGACACAATTTAATCAGTCACTTCTTATTAGCAGTTGCTTTTTCATTAAAGCCGTACAAAAATATGCAGAGATGCTTTCATGTAGATGTTCTGAATTTACATGCCATCAATACACCTCTTTCCCAGATGATTTTTCCCATTGCTACCACTTTTAGACTAAAAGAGAAGCTCCAACTATGCTTCAAATTTTGTAGATTTAGTCTTTTTTTTTTTTTTCAGAAGTAGGCTTTCAGATAACTTGGCAGACGAGTTTTTGCATTTTGAAAATCCACAGAATCACAGAATCA
>WBNH01003748.1:0-58705 GCA_013401255.1 Urocolius indicus
AAAAAACAAAACAAAAACAAATCTCTAAAATTTGCCTGAGCATAAATATGCTAAAGAGTGCAGAGTTCTCCAAATATGGACTCGATGCGAGTCGGAGGGGCACGAGCCTGGTCTCATGAGTAAACAAATTAAAAATACCAGAGGGAACATTTTAATGGTTTCTTTTAATTCCCAGTTCAAATAGATTCCTTGCTTCACTTGTTCAAGTGAAGCCATGTCGATTTGGTATTTGTCATCGGTTTCTTTTACTGAACATAGCAGGGCCTGATCCCAGGCTGTTACAGTGAATATACAAACAGCAAAACTTCCCTGGCACCAGGAAGGTTACAGCTAACCCACACACCAGCAGCAACACACTGAAGAACCAAACCCATTATTTCCAGCAAGCTGTTTTGCAAATAAACCTTTTAACCACTGGAAGAATCACTGCACCTTCACTACTGTGAAAGCACGAGATTTAAAGCTTTGCTGAGACTGTGCAAATCTCATATGCTGAACTTTCCCAGAAAAGTATATTAATCTGTCGGTTACAAGGGTTTAAAAAAGAAATTATGACAAAGTACTGAGCTGAGATTTGAGAAGCCTATATTCATCTTCTGGTCTGGATCTATCGCTGGACTCCCGCAATTTTAGATCTGTCTTTTCCCTGCACAGTGATTCAGTTTCCACACTTGGACCCTAGAGATGATAATACTGTGTAAAGTGATTAGAGATCTGCAAATTTTACCGACCAAATTTTACCAACAGTGGTGAAGCCTAGGAGTTGTTGTCTTCTAGAAACAATCTCTGCTGTTGAATCACCAGATGCCCAAGTGCAAGTCACTGAATTTTACTGTTCCGCAGTATAATTGCAAGCTAGTTGGACACAATGCCTTTACCCACTCTGTAGAAGACTAATAATAATAAACTAATAATAATTGCAAAGTCCCCTGGAAGGATATATTTTTTTAATGCAATCATTTGAATAAGTACAAAGTACCAGAAAGTTGGTCATGTGCAGTTAAACCTTGAGGTACAGATTCTCATTCAAATTATTACCCTTTTTCTTAAGTGACTTTTAGTGACCAAATTCTGACTGAAAATCTATTAGTTGTGAATGGTAACACTACCTATGATTTTTAAACCTGATACCTTTCTTTTATGCTCAAACTGGTGAAACTTTCATTTTCAGTTAAATGATTCCAGACAGCTGCTATTTCTCTCTGGCTCTATGCCTACTGTCCAGTTGTACAGAGTGACAGTTTGTAAACTCAGTACCATTTCTTTGAGGTTTTTGAAGAAGGATATGTAGAAAATAAGGTAATTGGCCCAGTGCCATGAACTACTGCTCAAAATTAATAAATAATATCTTTTGCTGGATCTATAATGTAAGGAGGGAGATTGGCTACAGCAATATGAGTTATATTTTTGTCTCCTTCCCGCTCTCATATCCTTTGCTTTTCATACACTTTTTTACCAGGTGGATAGGAAAGTTTTTAATGTGAGCAAGACTCTGGCTGAGATTAGGGTTTACCTCCAGAGCTGGATGAATGTGATCAATTTATCCCTTTCCTGCACTGATTTGTCTGCTGGCAAATCACCAAGCAATTCCCAGCTAAGAAAATGTCTTTGTAAGATGATATATAGGATGAAATGGAGAGCAGTTCCTTCCTCAATATAGTCACTGATGATGTAGTCAATGATAGCCATTTTAGGTGGAGAATAAAATTCAGCCATCTAGAGGCAGGCTTCCATCTTGTCTATACATTCTGAAAAAGCTGTTACACTGGAAACATTTGGTTTGCATGGACAACGAATACTATTTTAGATGTAAAGTTCAGTCTTGTGGAAGGCAGAACTTCATTTTTTAATGCATCCTGAAAGAGCTCTTACACTGAAAGCATTTTACTTATACATTCGTAGTCAAGGGGCTCCTGTGTTATCCAGACAAGAGAAGAAACAGCATGTGCGAGTAAGATGAGGATCACCTGGGCTCTCCTCACAGATGAGATTTAGGCTCAGCATTAGTCTCTCTAACTTGTGAGTGCCCTGACCCTGGAGAGATTCAGCACCTCAGTAGTAGTGGTGAGGAGAACAAGATGCCCGTCAAAGAGATTTATTGAGCAAGCAGCAAGTTTAAATCAGCCAGTAGAAAATGTGACACTTAATCCTCTTCCATCTCTGTGCATGACAAGCTCTTGGGGGAAAAGTTTTGGTGTATATTCTGTTATTAAAGGGGGATTTTGAGGGTGTCAGCTGTGGCCCTCAGATTGGATCTGGGCATCTAGGCTCAGATTTAGTTGGCTTAAATCCCTTGTCTTCAACTTTTTCCTGGCTGAAGTCCTTTGAGGAAAAACTCCCAAGTTTGCCGTGCAGATGAATAACTAGATCTGACTTTCTGGTGAATTTGTTCAGCTTAGGACTGCCAAATTCAGCCACAAGATTATTTTAAGAATGGGCAGAAGGCCAGCAAAGTCAGGCAGATAATGCTTTCTGTCTTTCTTTGGGGGAACACAGAAGCCAAACCTTTCCTTGGTAGGGACGACTGTTTCATTTTCAAGTCATCGTGGCTTTGCTAATTTCTTTATTATAGAACAAATCTAATGCAGAAAAAACCACTGGATCTGGAGGGGAGACTGGAAGAAAGGTAAAGGAATGGTTTGACCTCAGACTAGGAAAAGTATGAGTACTCAGGGTATTTCTGACAAGAATGGTAAAGAGAGAACATCTGAATAATCTGAAACTACTTTTTGCAGGGATGCCAGTTTGTTTTCTCTCTGTGTTTTTCCAGTGTCTGGAGAAGTGGCCTTCCCCCACAGTCTGCCTGAAGATATGGTCATAGCAATCCTGGTGGAAGTGGTGTGTCTTTCCCAGATGTCAGAAGTTGCTGAAAAAGCACAAAAGAAAGCTAGGATGGAAGAGTCATGAGGACATGAGTCATGAATTTCTTTCAATCCTCATTTCAATTAGTTAACAGGAAAATAGCTACCATAGAGTAAGCACAGGAATATCCAGAGATACAGAGAAACCTTGGAACATAACAGATATTAGTTAAGTCGCTGCTGACTTAAAGAAATTACATATTATTTCTTGTATATTTGCCTATAAAACATCAGAAAGGAAAACTATGTCAGCTTGCTAATTTCACTCAACTCAATCGGTTCAATTACCTAGATTTGCATGGTGTCCTTGTAAATCTCATGCCACGTTCCTTTTTCCAAATCCATCCCACTGGTGCTGACAGGGGAAGAATGGGTTCTTTGCTTTCTGTACCATGAGGAATTCCTCACAGAGCTAAGGATTAAGTGTGGCTGTTTTAAACAGATTGCCTTTTCGTGAAAGTGATGTTAGTTAAACAAAGCTATCATTTCCTATCACAATATTTATGCTTGCTACTAGATCTTCTGTCTCCAAGTTACTTGCTAGTGCAAGGTGATGATCAGAAAAGAGGAAAGTCTATGTGTTGGGCCTTTTTTATTTATGAAACACTGGAAGAAAGATTAAGTAGCATTAATTCATCTTACAATGTTTTCACAGCAGAAAAAAAGTTGGCAAAAAGTCTATTATACAAGCTCAGTCAGCCAGCTCCCAGGGTTGTACTATTTGCCCTGGGCCAATTATATTTTATATGATCAACACATCCAATAATTAAATAATTAATTGGTTTCTTTTGGAAACTCTATAATGTCATGGACCAGAGAATATTTATCTTGCCCCTGTGATTCCTGCTGAAGAAACATCTGTTTCTTTTTTCTGCAATCAACATGAAGCCTGGAGGAGCCTAAATTCAAAAGTAATTATATTTTATGTCATTTATGTGCATTACAGGCTGACAAATTTAGCTTGTTGGAATGTGTGATCCCACCCTCCCTATCCAATTTGTGTTGGTCGGATTTTCATACAGTCATGGAAAGAGCTGTTGCAGCTTGATAAAAGTTGTTGATCTATCAACTCGTATAACTTCATCGCCAGAGTTTACAACAACAAGGTATTTGTTCCAACATAAAAGCTGCCACTAGACTGTGCTTCCCTTCTGCAGGAATTATTGTCAAGGAAAACTCCAGGAACCACCTCTTTGTATATACCTTGTAGCAGGTCCTTTGAGAGCTTTCAGCATTCATCTGATTTTAAAAGAGAAGTACACTTGACTCCTTCAAAACAATTTTGCTTCGAAAACGATAGAAGACATCAGTGAAAAAACAGACCACAGGTGAAAATTCTGAATTATATCACTTTCCACTTCTCATAAAAGGCCTATTTTGATATCAAAGCTGTGCTGCTTTAGACAGTGGGTTACAAAGCAATGCTACTGCTAATACTGTTTACTCATAAGCAATAAGGAAGGTGTATTTCAGCACACTACCACCCATATGTGGCTGTCCTAGCAGAGCTCTAAAGCGAAGCTGGTCAGGAGACACTGTGGTATCCTTGGTAGTCACAGTGAGGGTGTTGGCAATTCAGGGAATGGTAAGGTTTCTTGAGAAACTTTAGAGTTTTATTTGAATCAAAATCCTTTGGACTATGCTATGAAGATTAAATAGCACCATGACAATACTCTCAGTAACATCTGATGTGGGTGGATTAAATGTCAGGCTGCTAGAAGTACCGCCTTCAAGAAGAATAGAAAAACAAATGCACTACTTACTTTGGTTAAGAATTGTCATGTTTTCTAAAAAGACAGGCTCAGCTTTATCCCATTTAGACAGTTTGTCTCAAAACTCTTAAGATTTAACAAGAATGAAACAAAAAAGAATGATACTTGTTAGTTGAGCTATTGGGATTACTCAATCATCATTGAAATTTTCTCTCAACTCATCAGAAACTAACTTATAAATGTTGACTGCCTTCAAGAGCAATGCTGGGATGTGAAACAATGCAGTCTGAGCTTGCCTCTTTGTAAAAGGGATGTCACAGCTGCTAGGGTGTAAAATGGAAAAACCTTTTTATAAGTCACTTCATGAGTCTTTCAAGTCAGTTCCAGCATAAATAATTACATTTACTAATGTAATACCCATTTTCAGTTTCTGCTGGGTCTGTTTTTTTCCCCTTCCGGCAACATTTACTGTTTTACTGTAGAGGGGATGAAGTGTTGGGAAGATGTGGAGGTGGACTGTTGCGTTCAAATAAATGCCTAAGTCGGTGTCTTAGCTTTGGAAAGTGTTTTAGGATTTCTTGCCTATATCTATATATAGATGTCTCCATCTATATGTTCAAATCACTTAAGGTTTATTGAGAAACTCCCATGATTTTGCCACATCAGTCCTACTACAATGCAAATTACCTGCAGATGAGTGATCTGCAACTATGTCTCACTTGGAAAAAAAAACACCACATCTTGCCTTCTCCAGCTCTCTGCTTTTCCTCATACCCTCTGAAGATACCACTGCTACTGCTTCTTCCCTCCTCCCCGGGATACTCGTCACCTCCTTTCCACTCCTGACAGATCTGTGGTCTGCTCTGACAGCTCCAGAGCTGAGCCAGACCAAACGCACCCACCCAGACAGTGGTCACATCCTCCGGAGCTGCTTGGGCAAGCCGACATCCTGGTGCCCCCCTGGGAGAAGTGGGCGAGACCCAGACGCACCCCAGCAGTGGGGTCCTGCCCTCTTTCCCCATAGCAGTGTGCTCACACTTCCCTGGTGTGCTGCCTCATTGCTTGGAAACTGCTTTGTTAGTGAATAACTGGAGATGAGACTTGCCTAAGGATCTTGGCCATCTCCGCCTACTTGCAGCTGCGTGGCTATATATCACCTCATAGCATCATATAGCTCGACCACAGTGCTCCTTGTTTCCAGCTTCTAAACTGTATTAAAAGGCAGCTAAAAATACCCTAAATGCTGTCCTAATGTTCCTTTTCCATGTAAACAACTGCTGTGGGAGGAAGTGGCTTGTACATTTTTGTCTGGTAGGAGTGGTTCACACTAAGAAAATGTTTAAGAATGCCTGTATGAAACCATGCTATCTGATGAACAAATCAAAGACCAAGTTCATGTTAAAAAGGAAAAAAAAAATAAATAGGCCTTGTATTGCTATTGAAGTTCAGAAGGCTTCTTGAACTGCTTAAGTAACTTTTAGGCCATCGTGTAACTCAAAAACTGCTGAACTGTCTTCATAAATATCCCCTCACAGACACAGAGGAACTTGCTATGTTGACACATGGGAATTTCTGCTTGAGCCAAAACTTTGGCAAAAGTTTTCATCTGGAAGCCAGGGCAGCAATACTTCTCCAGCCCTGACAGAAGAGGTGAAATATTCACTGGTCCAGGCCACCACTCCTGACATATCTCTAATGTCACAAAAACATCATAGCTGCCTTCAGTCTCAGGTAGTCACCAAGGGAGGCAAATGTGCCATAGCTGATATTCTCATCTACAGTGTCTGCCCTGGCTCCTTTGACCGATAAAGCTGGTACTCCACATCTTGTGGTTAAGCTGCATTCCCAAAGAGTGTTGCACTACTTGGGATTTTCTGCAAAAACTTTTCAAGCACAGTAATGCATATTTCTTGTTGACAGTTTGCAACGAGAGAGAACTATCTGCCAGGCTGGCACTTAGAACTTCAGTCACTGACTGATGCCATAATGCCTGACTCAGTACTGAGACACTGCCCTAGCACAATGCTAAGAGGGCGGGATATGTCTTGATATGGAATAGTCACAAGATTATGAATACTTATACCCATCACTCTCCTCCCGACAATGGTAATTATAAGTCCTGTGGTATTTTTTCACAAGAAAAGGGCTGGTAGCTTAAGCTGTCCTGTCAAAATTCCACTTCAGGTCATTTCCTTTACTTTTCCATACCCATTGCCTCTGTAATTTGAATCTTATATTAATTCTCCTGAGCTACGTAGTGCTATTTTACTCTGACCTAATTAAAAGGTGACTACAACGCAAAGGATGATTAAGAAATTTGGTTTTAGAACTAGGACCAAAGCAATTTAATTTTCCTTATGTGTCCAGAAAACTTTCAAGACATAAATTTGGCCTGATTCCATTAAGCAATTCTTTAATTTTTTGGTTTGTGGCAAAATTCTCTAAAGTTACAGTGGATTTGCAATATTGTAATTTCAAGAAACATAAGTGCAGAGGTGCTCAAGCAACAAGTATCTCTGAAGAGTGTCAACACCCAGAGCTCACACATGATAGCAGGGACTGAGGGAGACTTAGCACTTTTGAAAATCAAGTTGGTCGTCCAAAAGCAGAAATCGTTTCTGAAAATTTTTACCTAAACACAAGTTTTCCCAGTAAGCCATTGCAATCAGAATATGAACAAGGCAGTCCTTTGTAAATAGAAGTTGCAGTAAAAGCAACAAAGGCAACTTGTCTAGGTAGCTTGTGAAACTAGCATTCATATCACCTTTGGAGCACTTCTTCTCTCATCCTTGTGCCGTATGTTTCAACAAGCCTCAGTTAAGATTAAAAGACTCTAAAATAATTACAGCAAATGCTTAAAATAATTCTGGACACTGTTTTACAGTCAGTAGTATTTCCTGTAACCGTTCTGTATCAGCCAGACTTTTTGCTGATGTTAATTTATAATATAGGCAAAACACCAGATCCTTCATTGAAATCAATGGCCACATTCTTCTTGATTTTAATGAGACAATGTGTCTATTCAAAGTATATTCAGAGAGGGAGAGATTTTTTTTTTTTTTCATTTAGGACCTTGAATTTACAGGCCTGTTGACACTACTTGTCTATTCTGCTATATTTAGCTCTTAGGTAGAGTCATTGTTCTGGAAGAAAGTCAGGACTATTTCAGCATAGCATATTTGCAGGGGAAGTTCTTCCAGAACAGCTCTGCCAAGCGACTTCTCCACATTCACTGGTGGTAGTTCATTGTGACTGAAAATCTGTCATGTGGTGGTTCTTGGGAGCCCATCAGAAACAAGCTCTCTGGTTCCAGGCCTTGCTAGATGCTTGTCTGCACTTCAGCTGGCAGTAAACAGGTACTGTGGTAGATACAGCAATATACTGAACTAGTTTTAGCATCTCAGGAGGGATTCCTAGACTAAATCTTTGAACCACAGCAGTAATTTATGTGAGGAAGGCTTGTCCTGATGCCTTTGTTGTACCTGTTCTACACAGAAGATGCTAACCTTCACAAAATACAAAGCTATTCCCAGTAAAAAATATGTCCTTCCACCTCAGCTTGGATTATACTATCCACTTTTGTTCCCCAAATTGGTCTCCGTTGTTACTATAAGAGTATCAGTGTGTTTATTCTAACACATATCAAAAGTAAAATAAATCAGAAAGATTTATTACCCTGCTCTGCAAACAAAGAATTTAGAGACTCAGTAAGGCTCTAGACAGTGTTTTCCTGATTCAGGTATGTTTTGACAGCATACCTCAGGTGCTCTCAAACTCAAGCCTGTAAGTTACTACTGTCTGTCTAGTTGTTCACGTCTCCTGTGGCATTTAAGCTCAGTCACACTATTTAAAATTACTTTGTAAAGCTCTATAAGACAAATTTTACCTGTTCCAGATTAAGAAGTGTTCATAGAAACTAGTGAGGGTATTGATACTGGCAAAGGGAAAAAAGCAAACAGGTGAATAATGGCAATATATTAAAGCACACAGTTGTTTACTCAATCAGTGTCTGTCCATGGCATAATGGCAGACTCATCACAGGATTTAGATGATTAAATCTCACCTAATTGCCTCTATGAATAATGAAGTATACACAAAATGTCCTGTTGGCTACTAGTTCTTATGCAGTTTAAAGGCACACAGAGTGCCTCCATTTTTCCCAGCAACGTTCCTAAATATTTGAAAGTCTGCTTTAGACTTGCCTAGGATGTCAAGTTTTCACAGCAGCAAGTAGCCAGGCTCACTGTGGGATCAAGGGCTGAAGGACATCTCTTTGCCCTGTTCATCAAGATTTGAATTGAGATGGCATTTTGGAGCACTCTTCTTGGATTGAGCTTTCCCACTCAACCCTGAGGGAAGTCCAGAAGAAAAGCCTGCCTGACATTTCCCAAAATACCTCATAACTCGAAGGTAACTTGGGGATATCCCCTGAGATTTTAACAGGTTCAGATTTAATTCTACCCTCTGTTTGGCAAGATTCGGACTCACATTTCCCACTGTGAATTCTCTAATCGTGGGACCACATTGTGTATACAAGGACAGATGTTGCAAACCTCTTTTGAAGCCCTTCCAAAGTGTTCAAACTAATGAAGTATTCATTGGGTCAGAGAGAGTTCAAGTGAGAGAATAAGTATGACTCCATTGCCTTGTGATTAGACCCAAGTTCTGTCCCTGCTCTAATGGCTATTTAATGTTAGATCATTAGATTATACATTATATCAATACACTTCATATTTCACATACACACATATGTGTAAAGAAAATGTAAAATAGTCATTAAAGCAGGGATTGGGACCTAAATTTCTTCAACTAACCTCCTCTTCAAGAGGTACCATAATTACTGGTCTATGAAGTCATGCTTATTCTCTCACTTTCTCTAGCCAATTAACATTTAATTATTCCAGACCAAGTTAAATATTTTTGATAGGAGGATTTCAGATCCTGCAGTCTGCTGTAACC
This sequence comes from Urocolius indicus, assembly GCA_013401255.1. Taxonomy (NCBI): domain Eukaryota; kingdom Metazoa; phylum Chordata; class Aves; order Coliiformes; family Coliidae; genus Urocolius; species Urocolius indicus. The sequence continues at coordinate 9,533 of WBNH01003748.1, forward strand.
AGGCAGCTAGAGCTCCATGGGTTCAAGCTTCCAGATTGAGGAAGGGATGATGTACTCATCCCCCATGGCTCCTTCTCAGCAGTATCTGCTGGACAGCCTTGCTCTGTGAGCTGACATTTGAGATTCCCTTCCTCAAACACTTAACTCTTCTACTACAGTGTCTGGGTAGTATTGCACAAGCTCTGTAGGAGCCTAATCAGAAACTTGTATGCCATTTACATTGAGTAAGCATTGGATGCTACATTGCTATGTTGAGCTCTTTTCTGCATCCAACTTGAGCTGCTAAAGGTCATACTTTTAAGCCAAGCAGAGTCCTAAATTCTGGACCAGAGTTGCTTCTTTTTCTTTGATTTCACATATTAGGCAGATCTGTGTCTAGCTAATAAGCAGATGGGCAAGTTCAGAGGAAAACTGAAGTGATAATGTTGCTAGGATTTTCAAAATTATTTCATAGTGGTTACAATGTTTTAGGGAGGGGTGTCTGTAATCATGCAGCTTACAAATCATGGTTCATACTATGAACTATCTGAAACTATCCCGTCTTTGACTTAGCATGGTCATGCACACATACTTGCATAAGCCAGGAACAACTGAATGTCATTAAGGAGAGCCCTTTGGACAGTGGTCTAGTTATTATGCGTTTGTGATAGTTACTACAAGCAGAACTAAGATGTCAAGTGGTTACTGTGGCTTTAAAATGAATGCCTTGCGGGACAAAGGCCATAAAAGTTAACAGAATAAAAGCAGACCTTGAGGTCAAGTATGCAAAACCAAAGGCAAGGTCACTCAATCAGCAAATAATGCACTGTCACAGAAAATGAAAGTGCTAGCTTCAGCTGAAAGAATATCCTGTCATTTTGCAGGGCCAGAGGTGGTAAAGCAAAGGCATGTATATATTTTGTGTGCTACCAAAAACTAAATGATGCATGTAACTGTTCTGGAAAATCTTAAGGTTTTGTTTCCTTGTACCTACTTTATTCTGGTTAAGGCAGACTGTATCACAAGGTTCTTGTCTTTTGGAGGTTCTGGAACCTCCAAACTGGATCTTAACACAAAAGATGTGTTAAGTGATTTGGATGGCAATGTAAGGCACCACAGAAGGCACCTAGACCAGATGGTGTGGTAGCCAGATTGTAGATGCCATTTCTCATAAGAACAGCAGCAAAGAGTACTCCTGCCAGAGTATCTAGAGGAGAGAACCAAACCAGAATCAGGGACTGAATACTGGTCACTCACTGAAAATTTAAAGCTTTTGAAGAGACCTAGTGGCCAAATCCCCAAACAGGCAGTGTAACTTCCTTTAAAAAAACCACAAAACTATAAAAATGAGATCTTGAACAAACTGCAGCTAGGGTAATAGCTACCTGTATTTCCCTTAGCTTTAAGAACAAACTTTTCTATTTCATTTCTAAAGCTGTATGCGAGCTATGAATCAGCCCTGCTACGAATATGATCTAACAAAGAGGTGTCTCTTTTTTGCAGGGGGGAAAACACATGTCTTCCCAGATCCTTCACGGGTGACGTTAACAATACTGCTTAATGCCAAATAGATATAGAGACATCTTTTGCAATTGAATGTGATTACATAAAACTCCATCTTTAACAACCCCACTGTGAAGAGATCTACATCCATTGCTTAACATGGACTACAGTAACACGCTTGTTTTTCAAAATGTAAAAGAGATCTTAAAATATCAAACAGTATCTCTATGCTTAGAGGGCATTACTGTTTTTTTTTCACTTGAGCAAATGTTGACATCTAGGATGTTTTCATTACAGAGCAGCCAAGTGATTCTTGGTGGTTCTGCCCCTAACACCTGTAAATCAAAGGAAAGAGGTGCAGGGCTGCGCTCCTTTAACACTTCATCTCTTTCATGATCCTCACATTTTCACCTGCTCGTTGTGTGAACTCTGGTGGCATGCTGGCAGTGCAGCTGGTCACAAGCTCAGTGCTAATCTGAGTTGAGTACAGATTCTGTATCTTTTCAGTACTGGTTTGTCCTTGGACCTAAGACTAGATTATCCTTGAATCTACATCCCTTTATACAGCTTTTTTTGTATAAGTATGTGAAATGAGAATTTAAGTAAAAATATTATAAACCAAAATGTAGTAAAACCTCTCTTCTCCTTTGTAAAATACTCCAAAACACCACATACTAAGAATTTATCACTCTCATCCCATAAAACTACTCATAATTAAACATTCTGGAATGTAACACCCATATAAAATAGCTCTCTTTAATGGGGGGGGGGGGAGGGAAGCCAAAACAAAAAACCAAACCAGAACAAAAAAACAAGAAAAAAATCCCTGACCAAACCAGAACTCATCATAGTCAGGGACCTTCCTTTCTTGTGAATGAGCCTTGGATGAATCTTCTGGAAAACTTTACAAATACCTTCTCTCCTTACCTTTCAGGAACATATGCATGCACACATATACATATGTACATGCACATGTCTGCCACCTTTTTTAATGCAAAGTTCATGTTGATTTAGGCTACAGGATTCATATCCCTAAGACTGTATGAAATGAGAGTTTGTCATTCTGTCCCCTGTCTAACAAATGGATTATTTTTTAGTTACAGCACAAACTTACCAGACCTTTAGCCAGAATAATTTTCTGTGTATTTTGTTTAGAGGTTTGCTGTGTTTATCTCATACAGATATGGTACAGGCTGATAAATCCTGTTTCCAGGAGACTTCTATAGTATTCTTTCACCTTGCTCATCAAGCAGATAGAGCACAATGTATCCCAGTCCCTTTCTACACTATGGCCATGCACTGTGAGATCTGCTTGTAGAGGCAAACTGCTTATTCACTCCCTGTATATATGAACAGTCTTTAATATCTTTATGTAGAAGGGGAAAAAAAGAAAACAAGACACCAAGAAAAAAAACAAACCAAAAACCTGTCTCAAGTACAGTGGGACACTTTAAAACAGAAATATCTGTCTACCAGAATTTATATCAAGAACAAAGCTCATTCATCATAAGTTCTACCAAAACCAGCGGCAAGCATATACCATGCTTCCTGTCATGATGACCTTTATCTTCAAGTAAGACAGAAGGAAAACAAGAAAAGAGCAAATACAAAGTTCCTAGAGGAAAGCACAGCATGTCCTGCCTCTGCAACACATTACAGGAAAAGCAAGAATAAAAAGCAACAAAGAAAGACATCACACAGGCAGGTATTGAGGCAAGGGCAGACAAAGCTAAAGGAAGAAAATAGAGACATTTAATCTACCACACCCTCAGAACCACCAGTTTGGGGGTTTTTTTGGGACTTCCAGGAAGTTTTAGGTCTTTGTTTGTGGTGAACACCAAACTGGTCATGGCTCAGAATCATTAGAGGATTTATTGTTCTGGCAATCGTTGTTGTTTAGGAAAACAAACAAGGAACTAATGAAACCAGGTCCTGGGTCCATGCTATCTCTGAAACAAAAGACAAATGTTAAAGTAAAAGGTTGAGACACAAAAAGCCACAAAAGTGTAACAAAAATCCAAAATACACAGACAAGAAAAAGGGAAGCAGATAGGAGAAAAAGACCTACAAATTAATTAATCTCCAATTTGGACTTTTCCTTTTTTAACTGTTTGAGTGGGGGAGGTGTTACAGGTAAGTTTCTCTCTAGCAGCAAGTGCTTCATGTTCATCTTCATACTCAAAGTACCGTTTTAACATTGTTCTTTAAAGCAGGGAGATGGGCTTCAGCAACAAAAAGCTATGTCAATAGCTCAGTTAGGAGACAACATTTTACATCCCTTTTGATAAAAGGCAAGAAGCTGAAACAACTATAAGAGAGATTCCACCAAGGCATGCCCTACTGTGGTTAATGCTTCTGTATTTGCCAAAATACGCAAGCCCTTATGTACAATGATGTACCTGAGCACCTTATGTACAGAAGTTCTGTTCACCAAAGCCACCCAATTCTATATCTGGTTCCTCATTTTCAACCTTAGAGTTCAAGATCCAATATTTCCGCATGAAAGTTCTCTCCATTCAGATGCTAGAAGAAGCAATGCTGAAGTTTCCACCAAATACTCCTCTCACACCTGTTTAAACTCATTGGAATTTATGCTGTTTACAGTAGGATTTGATTTCATATATCCCTAAAGCAATTAACATAAACCTCCTACAGCTATTGTAGAGGTTTGTGCAATACAAAATTCCCAAGTAATTTCATTTCCAGAAGTACCAGGACCTGGCAATTCTTCTCTACTACAATGTATTCATCACTTCTTGAAGAATAAAAGCTATGTTTTTAGGTATCAAATTATGAATTTAGGACACTAATTCCAGGATGCTCTTCTTCTGAGTCTTGAGCCAGTGAAAATCTAATTTCTACCTGCAGTTGTCACACTGCAGACCCTTGGTTTTGTGGGGCATGTAACCAAATTCCACGTGCAGAGCATCTTCTTAAATGTACACAACTAGGGCATTTCAAATTTATTTCCATTTTGCAGATATAGCTCCAGACATAGCCAGTTTCAAAGTTTAGTCAGAACAGATTTCTATGGAAAACTTGAAAGCAATAGTTCTATATTCAGTTGTAGAAGGAAAAAAAAAAAAGCCCATATACTGAATACTCTTCACTTTTCACACCTATTTGATGTCAACACCTGTTTAGTTGCAGATGCAATGACTTATTTTAATGCTGCTGCAAAAGTACTTTTTTTCTACATAAATTATTTGTTTTAATTTTATTTCATATTATTCAATGTAAGTTATTTCTACTCTGTATCTATAATGTATCGTGGGTAGAAAGAGAATCTCTGATGAACACATACTAGTGAGTTCTAGAAAGGCAGATAATTTCCTTCACTTAATAATAGTTTTCTTTCCTCTTGGCTGCAGACTCTCATAACTAGCACCATGCCAAACATTCAAAGATTGGATTATGGCCTGTCGTACTTGATTATTTTTGTCAGCATGCTGACCCAGGGTGCCCTTTTCTTGTGTTGTTCCTTCTGTTTCCATTTTTCATGTCATCCAGCTTTTCATCTTGTCAATCAGCTTTTGACTTCCTGATTAAAGTGTCTGTCACAGGAGCAGCTTGGTCTCCAGTCAGTTGTTTAATTTGTTCCTCATGGCATCCAATTGAGTTATTCATCTGGCCCAGCTGTTCCCAAGTGCTTCCAGCATCACTTTTTCATGTGTTTGGGTTTAACCTCTATATCTATGTACAACAGTGTGAATTGTTCCATTCATTCTGTTGACTGTGGATTGCTTTGCCTCCGTCTAATGCCTTGACATTGCTAGGACGGCTGCTACTGTATTCTGCAGCTTAACCAGCTGAGAGAAAAGCAGTATTTCACCCTGGTGTTATGGTAACAAGCACAACTAAACAGACTAGTTCTCAAGTATTATAGCAGGCCCGATATTTAACAATTAGGAACTTGTAATGGAAAACTCTGTTCTCAGAGATTTGAATCCACCCAAAAAAATAATGTTGATGATGCTTGGCAGGAGGAGAGAAACTTTACTTTGCCAGGAATTTTTAGCATTCACTTGAAATCAGTTTGCTTCATTATCATGAGGGATGTTTTCTCAGTGCCAAGTCTAGGCCTGGTATAACCCAGCCATAATTCCCAGTGACTTATGTGGGAGTTGCACAAGCTCACAGCAGGGCTAAATTTGGTGATCTGACTGAATTCGTACAAGCATCCAGTTGGAACAATGAAATTTAAATCAATTCAGTGTCATTGCAGTAAAATGCTCAAATCTTGTTGTGTTGCTTTAATTGCTGCTTTTCAGAGATAATTAGGGGAATGGAATTAGCATTAAATTCTGACTCCATTCCATGACTTTTTTTCCCTCTGGGATATCAACCAATGTACCTCAGTTTCCATACCAGATACAATAATACACGCATCACATCAAGATGTAGGGACAATTGTTTAACAAATAAGTCAAGATTGAGAAATGCTGACTATTTTTTATTATTATTACTGGAAACTAATCTGAGTAGAATGCTGAAAAAGTTTTGAACTGTGCATCACTAGAGAGGATGGTAATTTCTAAAAATCAGCTTTTGTTTTTTTATGGAAGTCAAGCAAGGTCCACATTGTAGGGCACATGTTGATTGTTTCAGGGTTTAGAAAGAAACATTTCTATTCCCATTTGATCTATTGCTTCATCTTTTTTCGCTGTCTTCTACTGCATCACAATGTGTTGTTATTTACTAATGGCAGGATGTCTTAATGACCTTTCTCACAGAAGAAGTTTTCTGCTTCAGTGTAAAATCATATTGTGTTTATACAACTTTTATATGATAAAAGGTATAGAGAAAATAATTTGTTCCCAAGCTCAGTAGATTTTCAGCAGACTGCAACTTTTTCCCTTTTGTGCTAACATTTGTTCCTCCACAGACACATCAAGACTTGAAGCGCTGATTCCATGGCACTGTGAATTTAGTTTTATATACCAGAAGAATTTTATTAAAACAATATTAACTCAGCCAAGTCCCTGCTGGATGCTTGTCCTCATCATAAAAACCACTAGCTTGACTGGCACTCACTGGCACCCATATAGGAACTCTTAGTGGGGAAACCAAGGACTGAATGGACCTGAGTCCTGAAGTGTCTTTTCATCTCTACAGGTGGTCCTTCCAACTCAGAAGTGAGGTACGTTCTTGGAGCAGTACCATACCTGTTCCGGGGCTAAACAAATGACTTCAGCTTTCATCACCTTCATGCCAAAACTTTTCAAGAGTCTTAGTTTTTTTCTTTTTTTTTTTTTTCCAAAAAAAAAAAATCCAATTTTTGTTTGCTTGTTAAGAAGACAGCATTCTCTCCAGTTGTATTTTTTTTACTTTATAAAACAGAGGTTATACATAACAGAGGATCAGAAAATACCTCCAGCAGCATTTGGAGTTTGGAGTTGTGATATGTCTAAGGGTATCCTGCTTTCCTTCTGCAGCCACAGGACTCTTGTACAGAATGAAATCTGGCTCTAATCATTGCTAAATGGCTTCCATCCTACTGGAGATTTGTTTGGGAAGGACTAGTTCTGAAAAACACTGTTTTGAAACACAAGCTATTTGGAATGAATTTGTATCTGAAATGTATACTATTTGGAATGCATTTGTATTTTCTAAACTCACAATATTTTAGAATGGGTTGAAAAATATGGCAGAATAGAGTGAATATATGCATTGGGCCTAGTAAGTGTGCACTTTCTACTAGTATCTGAGTCCTGGGTGTAAAAATGGAAAAAGGAAGAATTAATTCTGAAAAATGAATGACATGCCATGGCTGTGTACAATGCACCCATTCAAAACAGTCTGTGCAGTTAGTCCTGTTAGTCTTGCTTGTAAACTTTACCCTAAGTCCTCCAAATTTTATTTCTTCTTACATTTTCCATGAGCTTGACTCCTTCGTGGTTAGTCAATAAAATAATTGCACAATGTCTCAAATCTGCCCTTCCCCCAGCTTCTTGATCATAAAATAACTCCAGGTGCAATATGTTATGCAAGTCTGCGATCATCCCTCTAATTTCTTATAAAATATATGACCTTGTTATCAATAAAGATATTTTTAAAGTACTGATCATCTGAGCTAAAACCTCAGGGATATAAATGAAAAATACATTCTAATCTTTCTTAAAGCTCAACTCCACATTGGTTACAATCATTGCAAATTCTACATGGTTTTCTTTGCAACCAAAACCAACTACACTACTTTCAAGATAGGTGAAATACAAGCTGAAATTTCAGGGTGTAGCCAGAATCTTGAGAGGTTATGCAACAATGTTTGGAAATGTACTGACTTTACTGACACCTAAGAAAGAAATTTATTAGGATTATTCTAAAAATTTCTACAATATAAAGTCCAAATTAGGATAAGCTATTCAATTGCATTTCTAGATCATAACCTGAACTGATTCTCTAAGCATAGAGAAAGGAGTATGTAGTTGTCAGATTGTGACAGCTTTTGGTTTGTGTATTATAGGCTGTATTTCTAATCAGTTGGAAGGCCATTTTATTCTCAAAGTCCAACATGGACTGCAGAAGGATATATATACTCAATACTCTTTCACAGAGTTTTTACATTTATTCTCTTTTTATTTTTTTCTGTTCTCAACCTAAAATAAAGGTCACTTCAGTTGATGCTATATATATTGTGCTCTTTATACACCTAACAGTAGAGTGTGCTTGAAGAAGACAGACTCCTCGTTCCTTTTACCTTTGATGTCTTCAAGAAGTGACTGAAATATCAATATGTTTACTGAACACAGTAGAAAAACTACTTCCCCCATGGTGAAGTAACTAGGTTTAGGATGGCTTACAAGGCACCTCCCTAGTGGAAGAGGATGAGCTTAGGGGCACATATAAATATGCATCATACACACATAGCCATCCTCCCAGCCAGAAGAAATACAAGTGTTTAACAAACACATTTTGAATACAACCTGGTTTAGCTTCTGTTGCACTAAAAACTACTGCGACTAAGCAGTGTTAGTAAACAATGACCTCACTTTTTTTTTTTTTTTTCTTACCAAAGGAGCAAATATAGGCAATTATTTAACCCCTTTTGTGCCCTTTGGGCATTATCATGCCTAACATTGGGCAAGTGGTAATTGTAATACTCTCAGATATAGCTTTTCTTCTGTTATATCAGGAGGTGGTAAAATGGAACAGCATGATTGAATATGGAAAAGGCTGGATAATTTTATGAGTATTGCTACTACTAATAGCCACCTTATTCTTAAGTGAAATCTTTTACATGGGAGGACCTAAAAACTTTGCAATGTGCATATAAAGAAAATTTCACTTATTGAACTTTTCTGAGGCAACCTTGGTGTGTAAAGGGAAGACTTCATTAGATGCCAAGCAAGCCTAAAGCTTAGCAGAAATGCTAGTGCAACTCTATAACCTCTACAGCAAGAACTGCTTTGTGATGGGAAGGTAACATAGTGTGATCTTCCTCAGACAGTAATCCACTATTATGGTTCTAAAAGCTGTCACCAAAAGGTACTTTGTTCTCCTTTGTATTCCTTGAGTACAGGTAAAGGCTTAAGGCAATAGTCTTGTTTTTATATTTAATCTTCTCAATTTTTCTAAAGCTATATGAAAATCTTCTAATATTATTTTTATAATATTAACTTACTTCCATCTTCTGTGCATTCAGTTTTGACACATCATCCCATAGCTACCTATTGCAGTATTGGACTAGGTGATATTTTAATGCACTTTCATTTCCATTTAAAATCCTGCTAGAAAAGTGTGAAAAATTCTTTTTTATATGTGTGTGAATATGGCCTTTAATGCTCAAGCTTAAATGAATGGTGTATTTTTTGGCTAGGTGTCAAAGACTTGACAGAACTTTTACTATAGTCTTCTCACAGGAAAAAACAAATAGTTTCACACTGAGGTATTTGGAAACAGGTGTGCCGAACAACTACAGAATGTTACAGCTCTTGGAGGCAGCTGTCCAAGAAATTAAGGTCTAAAAATGTAGAGTAACACTATCACATAGATAAAATATCAAGTACTGAATCCCACTGGACAGGAGAAAAACTGACTGGAGTGCAAGGAGAAGATGTGATCACTATTATGTCAGGGCGTGAAGCAGCTATATTTGTTGCCAACAGATCTGGAAGGAAAACAATAGAAAAGCTTCATTTGGGATGTGATTTGGAACAAGAGATAACACTGTCCACCCCCACTCTCACAGACACCACCCTGCCTCAAGTGGCAAAGTGCTCTCCTTGCCGTACTCAGCTGAGTGTACAGTGGAGCCATCACTACTTAATTAGCATGCAGCTACACGGTTCTACAAAACTGAGCAGTTTGTTTGCTGGTGCCTCTCTTTCCTAAAGCATCAGCTCCACACCTATGTCACACTGTATCTCCATCTCATTTTGACTTTTTCCAGAAGAAACAATCTTTCAATTCTTCTCTTTGTTGGTTTAGATGTAACTCAAATTCTTCCATAAAATATGTAAAGCCAAGATTTCACTTCCATCTCCTGAGTTCTAACAAACATTCAGAAGCAATATTAAGCATTTCAAAGCTGTTATAAATCCACAGAAAATAATTGAACCTTTGGTCCACCACCATGGACCACCATGTTCTCCTGTTCTTAAAAATTTTTTTGTGTCCCCAGGTACACCTGCATAACAAACCTTTACCAGGACCTTTTAACTTATTTTGCTCTTTCTCACTTTGAGATTGCTATTCTCAGGAATTCAAAGTGGTATCTTCCATCGAGCCTGATTTACCTGTTAGCTCAAGACAAGGTGACCCCAAATCTTCTCCCGTCAAATCCACCAGCTAACGTGCACAGTTCTTCCATGTGGCATAGAGAGGAATTCCTCTCTGACTCTTTCTGCATTCAGGTTATGGCCCTATCATTATTTTATCACGTGCAGCTACACATTCTATTACTGGTCACAAAATTATTCCTCTCCATTTTCAAATCCAGCTGTACTGTTTGACTCTATGACCTCCCGTGGCAGTGGATCCCAGAGACAATTCTCTGCCTTTGCCAAGACTGTAACAGAATGTTTAATGTCGAAGGATGAAAACACATTATCCCATCTTTGATGTTTAAAGAGAGGGAAGAGACCTCAAGACCTTTCTGCATATTACATAGTGTAACACATTTGTATGCTCTCTGCAGAGCTGGCATGTCTTACTCAAGGTCAGCTCTGCTCCACACACTGGTCCAGGAACTTCCCTCCCTAAATGTTCATATTGCAGTTACAAACCGAGTAGCTAAATTGTGAAGTCAAGGCTAAAGCAAATGACCAAACAAAAGGAAAATGGAAAAAAAAAAATCCAATGTTTCGTACTACTGTTGTGCTTCTCTGAAAGGATCGACACAATATCACCCTGCATTCATGGACCTCAAAGAACGTCTATAGAAGTGGGCCAGTGCCTTCAGCTCCAATACCTACAGAGCCCCAAAATGCACACACACTCACAGAAAATGGGCCTAGATATCAGTAATTTTACTGATATTACTGCAGACACAGTGATGCAAGTTTGTTATATATATACAGGATTGTCAGGATAATCAGGCTTACAGAACTTGTGGCATGGAAAATAAGTAATTCCACCCACAGTCACAGAGGAATTTAGCAGCATGGTAAAGAAAAGAGCATACATCTCCTGGATTTCAATTCTCTCCTCTCTAGTTGTAGGGCACTACCACTACTGTTTCCATCATAATTTTAATCTGTGCTTAACAAATTATATGAAAGCTAGTGAATGGTAATTTAGTCTAAGGATGCTCTTCAGGGCCCAGACACCTTTCTTCTTTGGTAAGGCTTTATCCTCAGCATGCTAAGACTACATCATCAGCCACTTGAATGCCTAAGTGGCAATAAAAATAACCACGAAGTCAGACTCCAGGTCTCTTTATGATCCTCTTTCGTCTTGTCAAGGGACAGATGTTCCGACCCAAGTTTAGTGAAACTTTCTGGTCTTATTAGGGCTTCCAACAGGGCAAGACTCTTCCTAATTATCACTTTATTTTGTGGACTCTGACCAAACGTCCAAAGAAAAGCATAATTTTCTTGAGAAAAGTTTCCTTTATCTGTAAAAAAAAAAAAAAAAAAAAAAAAAAAAAAGACCACTGTCATTCGGTTTTGTCCTGACCTAAATTCTGTAGTCATTATTTCCTAAAAAAAAAAAGGTCTCCATTAAATGACATCTACCGTGTCTGGCACTTCCCTTGTGCAGACTGGGCTTACCAACTAATTTGTTCCTTGTGTTGGAGGTGTGCATAGAGACAATGGAAACTGAGCACCACGTTATAAAATTAGTTTACATATATACACACACAAATATACACTGACATACACAAACTCTCTTGTTTCAGTTCTTTAGCGTCCCTTGTTGTATGTAAATGTAAGTCATTGTAATCCCCATGCAAAATTAATTACAGTCAGACTTTCGCACATTCATGTTTTCAGAGGGTTGCAAGATAGTCTTTTAATTTGGTTCTACCATCTTGTCAAAATAAAAGCTCTTTGCCTAATATTTATGAGGCCTTTAAGCTCAATTGCATTCATCTTTATCAAGACTTGAAACTAGCTGATATATTCAAATGAGCTAAAATAAAAAGATTTGAGGCAACTGAAGTCTCTACAATAAACTGAAGAAAATTTTCTGAAAGGCTATGGAAGCAGTAGTGACCAAAGCTGTAAGAAGAAAGATTTAAAAACTAATAAGTTGCCAAGTGGATCCTTTTCTTAATTAGTCTTCCTTTCAAAGAATTAGTGAGCAAAAGGCTTAAAGAAGATGAAGCGAAATTTAAATGTTGCCCACAGTCTATAAATAAGACTTAAATTAGTCTTTCATTTGGCCCATGATAATTCTATTATATCCCCTGCCACATTCTAATTTCTTTGTCTCACCTCCCTATATTTCTTCATCACCAGGAGATGTGACTGGAGGAGACTTTGAATATTTTTCAGTCTGTAAAAAAAATAGCTGAGGTACATTGGTACTCTTCTCCACTTGGACTTTTTGGGAGTTTTCATTGTTAACAGTTGCAAGTATTTGGGAGTTTACACTTGGAAATTATACTTAGATGTCAAGGGTTCAGCCCTTAGCTCTGTCACAGACATTCTCACCAGCCTTAGGAGGTAGTGTCAACCCCCTGCAGCAGGCACCATCAAGCTGTGGTTTGTGAATCTCTGAAGGTCATAGGGTCTAAGATAGTTAATGGAGGACAAATATATTGTCACGTATTACCAAAAGCAGCACCGTCACTGGAAAATTGCCTGTCGACTCTGCACAGAGCCATGTTGTCTGTAGGTCAGTTAAAAAGCACTTGCCCAAGGAGAAAATCTTCTCTTGTTGAATAGCCTTCTATTCTGAAGATAGTTTGAATTCCCAGCCAATAAAGTGATAGAGTTGTGGGAATAATGGAAATATTTCCCATCCTGTCTTCCTTGTTTATTTAATAAAGCCATAGATTTTGTTTCTGCAGTTTCTTCTGCCTCTGCAGGCAACACTGTTATTTGCTGTTATGAGGGGTATTGAAACAGTGATCACTAGTGAGCTCCCTTTCGCAGAGCTGCTCAGCTCTCCACAGTCTGATCCTTGGTTCTGAGTGGAGAGAACAGCTCTGGCCCACACCCACCACACATGAGGACTCTGATCTTGGGCTTGACAAGGTACAATGATTTAGGATAAATGAAAAGCTTCAAGACCCTCGGAGCCCTTTACTTTGTTGTTTCAGATTTTTCTCTCAAGTGAATCCCAGACCAGAGCAGAGCTGGACCTAGAGGGTCAATCGCTATGGGCCTTTATCCATTCTTTGAAGGCCAGGAACTAACATCTTTTTTTGTATCTCAGAGCTTCATACTGCTGTTGTCTTCCACACAGTGTGGTCAATAGCTCTGCCTGTGATATTTATTCAATGCCATAGAAAGAGGTGATGTAAAAAATATCTTTCATTTAAATTTGTGACAAATTCACAGGAGAGCTGAATTTTTCTACTGGCTGGAAGTAAGAGATCCAAACTATGACAGCTCCAGATCAATTCTTATTTGACAGAGTGATGAGTCACTATGTGACCATGGACATGTCGTTCAATTTTCTTGTGCTTTAGTCAACAAAACTATAAAATTATTAAAAGACAAAAAACAAAAAATCCCCAGACTTTAGTGAAAAACAAATCCTTCCTCTGAGCTCAGTTGGTGAATAAATGACAAAAACAACAAGATGAAACATGGGTGTAACCCACAGCTTTGCCAAATATACCACAAAAATATGGAGAGGGTACAGAGGAAGAGAAGGCAATGGGAAAAAAAAAGATCAGCAAGAATAATGAAATGTCCCAAAGCACATGAAATCATATGAACAGAAACCACTTCAACAAAAGAGAGTGTAGATGCCCACAGGGTGGTGAGTAGGAGAATATATTCCAAAGAAAAATAGCTATCAAGGGATCTAATACTCTTTTCATCACAAGCAGCTTTTAAAACTAGATAGTGATTGTCTCACCCTTTCATGGGGTATGACAGCTATCTAAATGTGTCTGGAAACAACACCAGTCAGACTTTACCACAGTTAAAGAAGTCCAATACTAACAGCTGGGGAAATATTGTTGCCTAAAAGTCACTATGGCCTACCAGTGGTGATCTCCTATCTAAGTCTTCTCACTGTTTCACCAGGGTCACATGCAGAAACCAGGAGAGCTTGGGTATTGCTCACACTGAGTGAGTCCATCCTCAAGGAGCAGTATCATGTACCAAGGGGCATCATGTACCTTACACACTGTTTGGAGTCCCTTGTATATGCAAGAGACATGCAGTGGTACAAGGGTACAATAGGTCTGACACACTCTGTGAAAAAGTCACTTCTTGATGGTATCTACTTTTCTTATAAAACAGCTATATTCTGTCTTCTAGCCAGGATCTCAGGCCCTTTGGCCCTGCTGCTGCACTCAGTTCTTGTCAGGGATGAGAGAACATGACAAAAGAGTGACACCTCCTGAGACATCAGTGTTATTTCTAGGACTGTTCTGTGCTGCCTGTCCATGGCTGACGTAGTTTTCTACACAGAATGAGGTTGAAACAGAAAGTGCTGTTGCATTAGGCTAGTCCTTGGAAGGAAAGCAGGATCATGCTTTAGTCCTGGCTGCAGCAGCCAAGTGGTTGTAATGGAGTGAGAACATGAAACGCAGAGGAAAACAATGAACAGCGGAAAAGTCAAAGTTAGGCCTGCAGCAGAAGACAGGCTACAAAGGTATCTTCAAAGGGTTTTCTAGGAGAAAAAAATAAAAGGAGCAGACAACATACATATTAATGAACCAGAAACAATATTGAAAAACAACCTATTATCCTTTACTCAGATCAAAAGAACATGAAGATTAACACCTCACACATCAGATCTCTACAATAGGAGAGTGGGCTTAGCAACAAGTCTGCTTCACCCCATCTCCCTTTGTTTTTGTGACTAGGATGAGAGAGGGTCCTAGGACTAGGCAAAGAGAGGGAAAGTTCATTGTGAGGAGCTGTAGAGGTGGCTCTATGATCCCAGCAGCTGCACAGTGAAAGTGTAAAAACAAAACAAAAAAAGAGCATTAAAAATGAGCAAAGACTCAATAAAGTCTGGATGAGCATGGAAAGAAAATCAAAATGAAAATTATATGGGCTACAAAGCAAAGATGAGATGTACTGTCTTGCCTTGCCTGAGGGGAGTGTTGGAGCACTCAGGGAAAGATGCAGCATTATTTGCACACTCCTCACTGAACCGCCAAAAAGCTTCCTGGTGGCTGTCAATCTCCTCTCCCCTCCTCCCACCCCAGAGGCCTCTTCTCCTACAAGGCCCTGAGGCTCCCTGGCTTTCCAAGAGAAAGAGAGTCCTACAGTGGTCATTCCTGCAAAGGCATTCTCATCTGAAAATCAGAGATATTGTCTGCTAGGGATTGCAATGGGAATGACTCAGTGATCTGTCAAGTCTTTTCCATATTTGATTTCTTTGATAAGAAAAATAGAAATCTGACCAAATTAGATTTTCTTTTAATAATTTTCCACAGCACAAACTGCTATTCAAGGCCTCCTGCCTGGTGCATGAAGCCACATCTGCATGGTGAGAGCATTTACAACAACAAAACAGAAACTATTCCAGAAGTGGTTGCAGTGAAGGAAAGGTACCTCTAATATTGACTATGGGGAGAGCAGTCAATTCATTCTCTGACTTCATAACAAAAATCTCTCTTTCTACACATTTATCTTCTATTAGCAGCTCACATTTGCTAGGGGTGTGGAATTTCTGACCAAATTCTTTCTGCTTTTTGCATTCATGTCCGTACATGCACTGATGATGAAAAAGTGTCAGAATACAAAGTTAGAACCCAACATGCTTTTCATAGCTCCTTTGATGCTACCATATTTATGCTATCAAAAAAGAGAAAACAAAAAAAAATTTGGTTTGCCACAAATGTAACTGAACAAAAATTCAGCCTTCCTGAGATCTACAGAAGTTTTGTTGATGATTGCAAATTATTTTCATTTGATTTCATATGCAGGAATCATTAGGTAAGAGGTAGCTTTGTTGTTTTTTGCTACAGCCATTTTAATCATTTAAAAAATTATTCGGACTTCTCCAAGCTGTGATAGCAGGCAAGCACTGAACACAAGGCAGAAGATAGGAAGTTCCAGTCAGATTTAAGGTAAAAAAATTCAAGATGAAAGCGACTAGCCACTGAAACAAGCAGTCAGAGAGACTGTGAGATCTCCATCTTCTGAGATATTCAAAACTTATTTGGGCACACCGCTAAGTATCTTTCTCTAACCAGAAGTGCTCTGAGCAGGACATTGGGCTGGATGGACTCTGTAAGTCCCTTCCAATCTTAACTATTCTGTGAATTTGCATATGGGAAGTACAGCAACTTACTGCATAACTGCCTTGTAGGGATTGTATCTGTGACCCTGCTAGTCTTCAGTCACTGCAGAAAATGTAGTCTTCAGACACTAGAATGTTAAATACTAAGAATAAAACCAGAATTCATCAATATTGGAATTAGAAGCATTTACAGGAAGATGTAGACTTTGATCCAAAATACTGTTTTTCATTGAAAAAATGTTGTTGTTAAAAAGCTGATTGTTTAATCAATCCCTCAGTGTTTTACTGAAAGTTTGCATGTGTGGTTTGGAACTCACTCCAGTCTTTCTTTCTACATAGCAATCAGATCAGAGAAAGTTTTGATTTACTATCAAGAAAGTGAGACAAGTTCTGGGTTGACTTATACCTTCTGCAACTTCAGTAGCAATGAAATTTCACAAACAGTGAGGTAGCACAGGACCTGTTCTAGTGCCCTTCAAACTTGTAAAGCTTCTTCCTCTTCAGACAGCGTGTGAATCTTTGCATGAACAGACTGATTCCTGACATTTCTAATCCTTCTTGGTTAGGCCAGATTTAAAATACCAAAATCATTTTTTGGCGGTGTTTTTGTATTCCTGTTTCCAGTTTTCTCCCTTTCTAAATTTTCTTATGTTCTCTTTCCATATATCCTCCTTCTGTCTCACTCTTAAGAAAAAGAAAGTAAGAAAGAAAGATGTAGAAACATTTCTATGTGAGTGGGAGGAATTAGCAAACTAGTTTTCAAATTTCCATTCTTGCTGCAATCGGGACTGTTCTAGTTTTATACACATAATCTACAGATCTCATTTTCCCATCTTTCCTATAGCACTAAGTAGGTTTCGGATGCCTACTGAAAGCCACTCAAACCACTGAAGTTTTTATGGGTTAACCCATCATAAATTACTAGTTATTCAATTATTATTAATGTCAAGTGAAAATACATAGTAACTGATTCATTGCATGATGGAAAATAATGAATACAAAGTTTAAGCAGATGAGTCACAACAGATCATTGTTTCTTAAAGTCTGGGATATATCCACTTGTAGAGTATGAAGAGCTAACAATGGGTCACAGAAGATGAATACATTAAAATGGGTGTGTATTCAACAATATATGGTAATTTAATAGGAGGAGATAAAATGTTTTACTCTTAAATCATCAGGGTTTAGTTTCCAAGAGTTTGGGAAACAATCTGGTACGTCATGGTCTGAGGCAACATGTTCCTACCAGCCCGTAGTACAGAGAGGCTGTTTTGACAAGTTTCAGGCAATTTTTCTATGTAATGGAGGCTCCTGTGATCACTGAATAAGAGGACAAAAATAGGATCACACTAATCTGACCCAATATTTAGGGTTTTTTTCTAAGCTACCTGTGAGCTGCTACCAAGAAGAAAAAAAAATGTAGGTAGATAGATAGATGTTAGAGATGAATTCTTAGCATACTACATTCAATGGAAATTCTTCCTGAACTTCAATGCATCCATCACTCAAGCAGTGCAACTCACTGAGAAAGTCCTACTGCAATTCTTCTTTCTTTGGCTGTGGTTTCACAATGGGCCCAGAGGTTAAATCAGACAGTCATTACTACTGGAGAGTGAAACTCAACAGGTCTGAAATTCCTCCTTAAAGCTGCATTCAAACAGGAGCTTAGACTCACTAGGAAAGAACTCTTGTTCTTCTGGAAAGTGACATTACTCTTCAAAGCAAGTTGTACTTGTGCATAAAATATGCTTCATCCTCATATCAGTCAGGAGTCAAAGTTTTCAGCTCTCTCCTTAAGTTGGATTTTCAAAAGCACTCATCCACAAACGAACAACAGAAAATTTCCAGATTATCAACAAAGACAAGAAAACAGGGCAAAGTTTTCTCACAAATAAGGCCACAAGCCTCACAAGAAAACTGTTTGTATAAAGAGTTCTGTTGAAAATGTGGTTTCACTTGTGGACATCAGCACTAGACATTCTGATACTCTAGTACATGAATAATATTGCCTCTTCTGTCTCTTTAATCTGTTGGCCTTTCTCCTCAGTAACAAAGATCATTGTTTCGGACTTTAAAGAACTAAAATTAACATTTGCCAACATGTATCATGTTCTGTCTTGAGTATGTGTAGGCAGTTGCACATGACACAATTCATTCTCTCCTACTACCACAAAAAAAGAGATCCTTCTATTCTTGATTGTTATCCTAACCTGAGTTTAATTTTCAAAGCTCCTAAGCCACTTGCAGTCTAGGAAATATAAAAACCAAATTGTGTTGGCTATTTATTTCTATAGAAATCCTTATCAATGTGTAGATTAATTTTGTTGAACAGAACAGTTCTCAAAATATGTTCTATGGTCTTCTAGCAATAGAACATCTGGAGATCTACCACATGGTCAATGTTTTGGGTTTTCTCCTTACAGCTATGAAACACTTTACTAAAAGTTAACTTTCAAGTAAAAAAATACAGACACATAATTTAGGTCAGGAACTGGACTGCGATTAAGAAGATTTGAGTTTTCTTGGTTACATGATTGACCTCTTGTGTGGTCTAGGACAAACCACCTTCAGTGAGTAAGTCATGCCTGACTAACTTGATTGCTTTCTATGAGAAAATGACTGGGAAAAACTAGACAGTAGATGCTTTTTACTTTGACTTTAACAAGACTTTAAGTACAGTCTCCTACAGTACACTTGTATCCAAGTTGAAATCTTACAGTCTGGATAGACAGACAGCTAGCTGAATAAAAGAACTGCTTGGATGTTCAGGCTCAGAGAGTTATGGTTAATGTTTGGGTGCCTGCAATGGGACCTGGATTGCTTAATATCTTCATGAATTACCTGGAACAGGAACTGTCAAGTTGGCAGATGGCACCAATTTGGAGGGACCATTCAGTAAACTTGAGGGCAAGGGTTGCCATCCAGAGGGACCCAGACAGGCCAAAGGAAGGAGCCAACTTCATGAAATGTAACAAGGCCAAATGCAGAGCCCTGTCAGTGAGAAGGAAGAACCCCTCAATGACATTGACCAAGTGGCATGAGTTTGACAGAGGGCCACCACGATCGTCAGGATGCAGAGCACCTGCTCTGTAGGGAGAGGCTGAGGGGGTTGGGCTGGTTCAGCCTGGAGAGGAGATAGCTTTAAGGAATCTAACAACAGCCTCCTTGTACCTATAGGAGACAATACCAAAGACAGAGCCGGGGCCTTCAGTGGTGCATGGGAGCTGTACAGACAGCCAGAGAAAATAGACTTAAATTGAAGAAAGATAAATTAATACAGGATATAAGGAAAAACTTCTTCCCTATGAGACCAGCACCCACTACGACTGTCCAAGATGCTGTGAAGTCTCAGTCCTAGGGGGTTTTCAAAATCCAATAGAATAAAACTATGAGCAGCCTCAACTGAACTCAGAGCTGCCTCAGCTTTAAGAAGGAGGTTGGACTAGAAATCTTCAGAGGTCACTTCCAAACTGAATTACTTTGTGATTGCACAAGGTCCAGTGAGCACCAAATTAGATCCTTACTCAAGGATTGGAAGGCACTGTCTGTGCACTCTTGCCTCCTCTGGAGCTCCTGTGTTCCTGCCTGTGACTCCAGAAAAGAAATATCTGTATATATTCCAGGTTATGATAGACCAACAGTGCAAATGTTATGTACGTGGAAATTAAGTCTCATTCAGCTCATTTCATTGTGAATGCATTGAGTATGCGAGCAGGTCACAAACAGTAACACACTTGAGAACTCACCCTCCCCTGGATGGAGCTGAGAGAAACCTTCATCTGCCACATACATTTGTGCCCTCACTATCTCTCTACAGGTTATTCAGAGAAGTGGCTCTAAATCCTTCTTGAGAGAGCTGTTCCTTACTATTATGAGGCTGATGTATTACAAGGTGCTTAAATAATCACTGTAGCAAAGAGCAAGAGAGCTACGGAGAATAAGGCTTTTTAGCCTGGTAGCTGAGGCAGTTGCGTTCAACATCCTACTCCATGCAGTCCCCAAGACAAATGGAACTGAGGAGCTGAACACACAGGGCATGCAACAAACCTGCTTTCACAAGAGCCGTTGGTCAGGTGAAGCAGAAGTGCTCCCACTATGTTGAGGTTCATATCAGGTGTGGAAGGATACTTACCTTCTGTCTACTGTGTTGTGGGAAAAAAAAATATCTGGGGAAGAGCTTTTTGCCAAGGCAAAAGTCTGTACTTTCTGTCCTTGTGCTAAGGTTACCTAATGAGCCAGGGTCGCTTCTCAAATAATAGCCAGATATATATATATATATATATATAAAACATCCCCTACACCAGCTGCTAGGTAAAAAGCTCTGCCACCTCAGAAAACCTGGCATATCCCAGTCCTTTACTTACTTTACTTTTCCTCCTCATGCTTCAAAATGAACATTTTTGTTTTGGAATAAATGGAATGCATGTTTGCATTTTACACTAAATAAATGTTTTCAGATTTCCATTTTGGCAAGAAAAACAAAAAATGAAGTTCCATTTGGTTTGACTCTTATTTTTTCTCCCTCTTTTTTAGGTTCGGCACTCTAGCTGAAAAAACCCAATTATTCTCACAGCCTTAGTCACACTTTTTCCAGGCAGTGCCTGAAATGTTTCTTTTCAACTCTTTGCAGGCATTTTATACGTTGTCATTTTGCTGTTGCTTCAAGAACAAGAGACTGCAATTCTTCCAAGTGAACAGCTTCGATGACTTCCCTGACTGATGCAAATGTGTTACACTGTTGACAAATACTAACCATGAGAGTTGACTTGGCTATTGCTGTTTCCTGTAACTTGTATTTCCCCTGAAAATTCTCCTCCCACCGATCAAATGGAGCATTCTGTTCTATCAAGCTAGTTTCAAATATTTTATGCGCTGTATTTTTTATCAAGACAAATAAGAACTAATTAATTTTCAAGAACCGTAATTTGCCACTTAAATGACTGTAAATGAATCCCTGACAAGAGGCCAGGCACTGAATTCATACAGAGGCCAGAATATCTCCTACTATTAAAAGCAACCTTTTTAGTCCATACTGAAATATAGGGACAGAGTAAAATGTACATTTCAACTGTATGTCTATATATCATAATTTCAGCTATTTTCAGCTTGATTTGAGAAGGAACAGGTAATGCAGTCAATGTCTCAAGCCTGTCAGTGTTTAAGAGGCATCTGGACAATGCCCTTAACATGCTTTAGCTTTGTCAGCTCTGAATTATTCAGGCAATTGGAACAGATAATTTTTGTAGATTCCTTCCAACTGAAATATTCTATTCCATTCCATTCCATTCCATTCCATTCCATTCCATTCCATTCCATTCCATTCCATTCCCATGAGTATTTTCAATACCTATAGCACACAAACATTGACGTGCTACCTGCCCTGAGGAACTTGCAATCCAAACTAACAGAAGACAAAATCTGTGAAGAGATGCAGAGGATTATAGAGGCTAAAGTCTCAAACTATACAAAATGCAATTGTGCCCCCAGTCAAATTCCTTGTCAGGAAAATGTAGGCAAGCATCTATACCTATGGACTCAAGTCCTGAAGCAGCTGCTTAAGATATATGAAAATGTACACACACAAACAGGAAGATAACAACAGCAATTTTGTCACTGTATGTTAGCTGCTAGAGTTGGTGCTAACAGGCTTCAGAAGGGAACAAATCTGATGTATCCTAACTTTGACATCGTCTTCAAAAATGGTTCTCAACTTCATCAAAATTACTACAAGTTAAAAAATAACACAAGTAAATTACTTTTTAGAGCTACTAATCCACATGGATAAGCAGCCATAACTCAATTTAAGAGAGATCACAGGATTTTCATAATGGGCATACACACACTAAATAGAGAGCTGGATATTGGAGCTCAGTTAAGTATTTAAATAAGATCAAAATAAAATTAAAATCATTTTTTTTATTTTTAATTGACTGGAAAATGACAAGGAGATATTGAAATACTGTGCTAATATCTATGCTATCTCCACTGGCTATGCAAAGATTTTCTTCTGATTTTAAAGTTTCTCAGCTCAAGAAGATGTAGATTTTCTTGGCAACAGCTGCTGTGTAAAATATTCTGAGATGGAATTTTTTATCATAATTAATAATAGATGAAAATTTCTGCGTTTTTGATGTTCTAAACTCTATGCTGTTTGATTTACGATGTCTTTATAGTTGTTTTTCTAGTAATTCTATGCCTCTTTCTGTTGGTATAAGGTTGGTCATCTCTTTTATTTCCCTAGTGGAGTTGGTACAGTACTCTTTTCTTCCTTTTCTTGCCTTCTTTTCTGTAAATGTATTTCATAAAGTTATCTTTTCTTCCTTAATGAGACTGATTCCTATGTTCTGTAAGCTTGTTGCTATATAATTTTTTTTCTTTTCCTTTTCCCTTTTTTAACTCCACACAGGACAGTAATAAAACCTTGTTGGAGGCTATTGCAGTGAGGAGTGTGTATTGTGCACACTCTTGCAGAGCTGCCTGTATTCTCTGTAATGAAAGTTTTAAACTGGATGGTGACTGAAGAGGTATAGTCTGGTTTGGGAAATGAGTTTTTTGCTTTGCATTGCAATTTTTCATTTGGTGTTGTGGTTTTAGGGAAGTATGCCTTGCAAAACTTAATGGATAATGTTCTATGATCGCTATTTTATTTAATTTTATTTTATTTCTTTTTTTTTTTTTTATTTGGTATAGGTGCTTATAGGCTACTTTAACTGCGTCAGCAGTTCCAGGTCTTGTGACAGTAAAGGAGCATATGTACTAGCTGGGATGCTAGTACCAGCTGTAGGTAAAGCTGTCAAAGTATTTCTGATAGAACCCCTTGCTTTCTGCTATTCATATTTTCTTAACATTATACCTGTAGAGCGAAAATTTTCCAGGAAAAGTTTATACCTCAAAGTGAAGTTTTCTGGATAAGTCTGACCAATTGCTGAAGCATCAGAGAACAACAATAACAAAAAAATCAAATAAATATAACAAAAAAACCCCAAAACCAAATAAATAAATCCTAAATCAATCTAAAATCAACCAACCTTCCACCATGAAGTCCAAAAGATTGTTTTTTGAACCAGCCACTTGTCAGGCTGTGATAGAGCCTGAAACATGTCGGGAACACCCTGCATGGAAGAAAGCAGCTCCAAGGAAAACTGTCGAATGCTTGACAGGGTTGGAAGGGTCCGAATTACTGCTAGCTAGGCACAGGCAAGCTGTTCCTCAGCCTGCTGGGAACAAGCTGGGCTGGGTGGTATTCATAAATGTAAGAACATTTATTTATAAATAAACAAGTAAAAAAACTCCAAATCAGCTGCAAACAAAAATAATAACTNTAAATGTATTTCATAAAGTTATCTTTTCTTCCTTAATGAGACTGATTCCTATGTTCTGTAAGCTTGTTGCTATATAATTTTTTTTCTTTTCCTTTTCCCTTTTTTAACTCCACACAGGACAGTAATAAAACCTTGTTGGAGGCTATTGCAGTGAGGAGTGTGTATTGTGCACACTCTTGCAGAGCTGCCTGTATTCTCTGTAATGAAAGTTTTAAACTGGATGGTGACTGAAGAGGTATAGTCTGGTTTGGGAAATGAGTTTTTTGCTTTGCATTGCAATTTTTCATTTGGTGTTGTGGTTTTAGGGAAGTATGCCTTGCAAAACTTAATGGATAATGTTCTATGATCGCTATTTTATTTAATTTTATTTTATTTCTTTTTTTTTTTTTTATTTGGTATAGGTGCTTATAGGCTACTTTAACTGCGTCAGCAGTTCCAGGTCTTGTGACAGTAAAGGAGCATATGTACTAGCTGGGATGCTAGTACCAGCTGTAGGTAAAGCTGTCAAAGTATTTCTGATAGAACCCCTTGCTTTCTGCTATTCATATTTTCTTAACATTATACCTGTAGAGCGAAAATTTTCCAGGAAAAGTTTATACCTCAAAGTGAAGTTTTCTGGATAAGTCTGACCAATTGCTGAAGCATCAGAGAACAACAATAACAAAAAAATCAAATAAATATAACAAAAAAACCCCAAAACCAAATAAATAAATCCTAAATCAATCTAAAATCAACCAACCTTCCACCATGAAGTCCAAAAGATTGTTTTTTGAACCAGCCACTTGTCAGGCTGTGATAGAGCCTGAAACATGTCGGGAACACCCTGCATGGAAGAAAGCAGCTCCAAGGAAAACTGTCGAATGCTTGACAGGGTTGGAAGGGTCCGAATTACTGCTAGCTAGGCACAGGCAAGCTGTTCCTCAGCCTGCTGGGAACAAGCTGGGCTGGGTGGTATTCATAAATGTAAGAACATTTATTTATAAATAAACAAGTAAAAAAACTCCAAATCAGCTGCAAACAAAAATAATAACTACTCTCTCTGGCTCTTTGTCAGCATTATTACAGTATGAAAGTTCATAAAATTTCACAAGAGAAGCCTCTACTCCAAGTAAAAGGCAGCAGCAAGGAATCCCGTCTGTTCTCCTGCACTGCCTGCTTCTCTGCTTCAGTGCCATGTAAGTTTAAAAGGCCACTTCCGTCCTAACTCCATAAGTAGCACTTGTGCATCATGACTGCCAATTAACTCATAAACATCTGCAGCAGCATCATTGTTTGGATAGCTGTTTCTCAGTATATATCCTTACAGGAGAATAAGCTTTGCCTCGTATATCATTCAGCTTCTGTGGTTTGGGTTGTTTTTTTTTTCAGTAAGATCTATATATTTGCCTATACTGCAACATGCCATATGGGTGTACTCATGGTAGTGTGGCTTTTTCTACTGACTGCATTTTTATTTGTAACACTACACTTTCTATAAAAGATTTTGGCAAAGGCAATGGAGAATCATAGTTTAAGTATAATAATATTAATTTTACCATCCTTTCTTCCCTTTTTTTCTTTTCAAGTTATAGCTTAACAGCCTCTAAGTGCCTAAAAACTAATTTCTTCTTTGATAACTTCAGGAGATAACATTCTGGAATTCCTTAGTAAATTGGGCCTTGTAAAATCTATGCCTGGGTGGTCCATGATTATCTTTCTAGAACCAAGCTGTTCTCAGTCAGCATTGTTTTTACTTTAATACAGAAATGCTCACTGCAAAATGTGTGTCCTTTAAATCAATGCAACAATTAGGAAATAAGAGTTAGGTTTATTATACAGTACTACAGTTTCATTTTTTAACTATGATCAGTATTAGAAACACAAATTTGAGAAATCTTGGTACTGCATTAATATCTTGTATTTATGCAACATCCATTGTCCTAAGGTATCTCTTCATGTTAACTGGAGCCTTACCAGGCACAGAGTCATCTCCAGGTTCAAACAAACACTTCCTGAGTGGATTCCTGGACATATATTAGTATTTTGCAGCAAGAATTGTGTAAAAGGAAAGGCAGAAAGATGAATAAATCTATCAAATGCATGCAGCAGCCTGAAATATCAGTGACAAAAGTAGTGGCACACGTTGCTTAATAACAGAATTAAGTGTACTACAAGTGCTATGGTCTGCAGCTACAAGTAAATGAGATTAATACTGACTGGTATATAACCATACCTACACAGTAAGGACCACACAAAACCTACCTAATTGAGGTAATTAAATATGCCAGACAAGGATTTGGCCTCACCCTTTGTGGCAGGGAAAATATGTGCATGCATCATACAAAAGTACTTTGCCTGTGGTGAGAGAAAAATAATTTCACAATTGATCACAGCTTTTGGGATTACAATAGCTTAATATTTCTAACAATCACTTATTTGGCAAAGTCTGATTCAAGTAGGCAGGAAAAGACAGTTTAAAAATAGGCACTAAATAGTCTCTATTTGCATAGACCTGGTTCACTAACACCAGAAACCTTCCCTACTCTTTCAGCTTATCAAAGGTCTGAGGACCAAACTATGCCTTACTCTTCTTTATGCAGTTATGTTCAGCCTGATGGAGAAAAACAAACAGTGCTAAGCCGTAACAATGGCCCTGCTTACCAAGGTAGTAAAGACCATAGACAAAGCAGACTGCATTCGTGAGCAATCCCAAAGATGCCCCTTAACCTTATGGTGTAATATTAACAGATGAAACAATTATAATAGTAATGAATGATCACAGTTATGAAAATAAGAGAACAAGTAACAAAAATTATACATAATCTTATACCAAAAACATATTCTTAAGTTCTGACAAGCAGTCTACAAGACTTGTACAAACTCATAGTCAGTCCAGTGGTATTTTAAAACTGAAAAGCATGTTTAATACAAGCAAGAACTTGAGGCATTACGAAGCCTGAGAAGTAGATCACTGGTCCAAAAAACTTGAAAGCTATTGGCTTAGGAGAAGAACAAGGAGAAATACCTTACAGCTGAAACTACAGCAACCTATACCAAATAGTATTTCCTTTGACAAGTACATTTTCTGATTTACTTGGAAATGTACTTTCTTGGCAGTTTCAGATCCATTGATATCATTTGTTCAGCAAAAGATTTGCTTATTACTGATTCAGAAGGCAGGTCAAAGATTTACTTCGCAATTTTCTATGTCCATCACCCAACTTCAAGGTTCACTCAAAATCACTTCTTCTACGAGCTCAGGTAAGATAAGCACATACAACAGTATGACAGATGCCAAAAGAAGTCCAGAGATGCTCACTTAGTCGTAAGTGGTTTTGTCATAATTTTAAATCAGAGTTAATAATATTCAGACCATAATTCTAACAGTGCGATATCTTATGGATAAAAGTTGTAGAATTTATCAATAAATGTGAAAGTTCCATTTATTCTATTTCTCCAACTGGGACCATTATTCAAGAAATAGATTTCTTTTATATGTCCATTAATGTAAGTTTGGAAGGGACCTCTTGAGTCATCAAGGCCAGACAACCATCAAACTATCATAAGCAATCATATCATATTAACTCTTATACTGAGATTGACTGAACTTTGTTTTTAAAGCAGTTCCACTTTTATTCTCACTACATTTCTGGAGATGCTCTTAAAAACCTCAATAATTTAATGTTTGAAGACTTCTTTTTGTCTTCTAACTTTCTGCAGTTTTTGTGATTGGTAAAATACATTAGATCTTTTATTTTGATACTAAGTTCAACTATGTCTTCTCCCTTCTGGCGTAAGCCTCTCAGATATGTTCATAGATACTCCTTTGCTGGGTTAAAAAAGCCATGTTGTTTTTAGTATCTTCTCATAATATAGGTTCTCTGCTTCTTCTTCTTCTGGTGGGCCTTCTTCGAACCTGCCTTTGCTTTGAGTTCCTGTTTCTTGAATGTGGTTGGACTCATTTGTACACATTCTTTCAGATGAGATCTCATATATTGCAGTCATGTTAACACATCCTTATCTCCTCTGGGTTACTTGGCAAGAGCCCATTTGCTTATTCTCCTTGCTGCCCACATTATGCTGTGAATACAGGCTTTCTTAGCCTCTTATAGTTGGTTTGCTGGAGTATGAAGGTACAAGTAAACACCATTTCCTAGCCACAAACTTCATAAAGCATAGGGAGCTATGGGAAGACTTGACTGGCTGCCATTCATCTTTGCACTCTCCTTCAGATTATAGTGACCCACTACAAGTCCCCAGAGAAAGCATTAAGAGTGCTGCCTCTACCTTTGTAAAAGTTTCTCTCTAGTTTGTTAACGCTGTAAGCACAGGAGTAGTAGAAAGATCTCACAACAAAAATATGTAGTCTAAATAGCATCTACAAAGCCCTCCATCCCTCTTCCTTTTAAATACCAATGAAGTGGAGAACATAGCAGGGAGAGCTATATTCATTCAATCAGTTCAATCATTCTGTGGTGCCCTTCATGCAGAATGATCACAAGGAACTTTAACTCAAATGCTTACCAAACTGCAACAGAAGGAAAGCAGAATAAAACAAATTAGTCTAGTCAAGATGAAGGCTTAAAAATGCCAAGGGGCCTATTAACTATAAAAAGCTTACAGTGTCTCTGTGTGTATGCACTCGCAAGCATGAGAGGCAAACGATATATGTGCATGAAAAAAACAAAGGAATTAGCAATCCATGCTGCTTCAGAGAGATTGTGCACTTCTCTCTGGATTCACAAAGAAAACTTGCCTTAAAAGTGACCCACATTCAACAATTTGAGACCTTCTTAGGCTACCATCCAGATGTAGGTAACTAGGTAGGCAGGAACAGCCAAAAACTCAATTATGGACATGTGTTCCAACATGGATTTATCGCAGGGCCTTACCCATTGGGTTAGAAAGGCATGGCACAGCATTCCTTGTGTTCATAAATACTGGAAACCTGCAAAGGGCAAATTAGCTGGAATTGGCAGGACCAATATCTGTTACAACATCAGATTAAAAGCCTGCAACTACTGGCAATTTTGTGGATCATGCTGCGTTAACATTTTGTTAATGTTTTTCTACGGAAGTAGGGGAAATAATTGTAAAACTTCCCTGTATAAATGTATACTTGTATCTTAACAGAAAGCTAGGGGAGAAAATCAGGGAAGAAATAAACAAAATCAACTACAGACAAAGAACATCCTAAAAAAATTGACAACACAATCACACACACACCATTTCTCTCCTTGTCTACCCCAGTCATCATGGACCATTCTCCCTATGCTGGAAACAAAGAGGTAGAGAGGCGAAAAAAAAAACGCTCTTGTGGAAAAAGACAGGTGAGCTCTGGGGAGAGAAGAATGGGAGATGAGGCAACTGCTATTCTGCTAAGGTGAGGGGGCAGGGAGGCAGCCTGGAGGTCTGAGGAGCTCACTCCTGAAGAGACTGTATATGTCAGAAGTGAACAAACCTGAGTACAGCAAAGTGGGTAAAATAATAAGAATACAGTGTTATTCCTGTCACAGCACATTGTTTAACATAGTTGAACTAGGTAAGGCATAAGACCAACAAGTCACAGGACATAAATTGTATGGAGCTGCAGACAATATATCCACAGTTTGCTAGCAAAACTGACCGCTGAGGCTTTTACATAAATGGTACGTCTTCCATGTACACATAAATATCCTATGTAAAAATTGGAGAAAGAGATTATAAGCAATGACAAAGCAAAATGAGGTCTTCCCTCAGCCAGAACATCTAATTGTTAGTTTAACAAGTCAGGCACCATTATAATGAAAGCTAAGAAGTTTTCCAAGTCATGGTAATCCCAGAGTAAGTCCCTATGTGCATACAGCCTGAAGGAGTTATTTCTTGGCTGCTACTGTGAACAAGCAACCCTGTACCACCGTTTCTTGTGGACACAGGTACTGTATCCATTGGGAACAAAACTGATCAAAGTGTATAAAAAAAATTAAGTATTTCTGAAAGGAGCACTTTTATTATGAAATAAGACCGTACATCTCTTCATAAAATTTAAAATAGCAATTAAAAAATCCAAACAAAACCTGTTATGGAATAGCTTTTCAGCTTTAAAATTGTACCACTGCTTTTTTTGCAGTAGGATGATCATGTAGAACAGTCTTTACTGAGGTGAGACAATCAAAGGGAAAAAAAGTCACCTTTAAATTTAATTTGAAATAGCATCAGAAAGAATTTTGAATAAATTCTCCATGTTGCATCATGCTGAGGAGGAAGTAGTGTCTCTAAACTTGTGTTTTTCCCTGGACAAAAAAAAAAAATCTACTTTTGAAAATCTTCACATGTAATATTTCTAGGGTTTGCTCATTCAAAGAAATTACGTATTTCAAGAACAGGAGAAATTTCACATTTAAAAAATAATAATAATATTTCAGATTTTTAGAGAACATTTCCAGGGTTGCTGTTATCTTAAAGTGGTGAACAACCTCTGTAGCAATTTTCAATATTTCTTTTCACTAAAAAAAAAAATCATATTTTGAAAAGAAAGTAGAAAACAAAATGGTTACAGAACAATGTTAATCAGATTCTGTCCCTACAACTAATTAACAGCACAGGAAGTAAATACTTAAAAGAAACAAGTAAAATTGGTTAGTACGTACTAGTATATTTTAGGTTTATTGATGAAAACTAGACTGTCTGAATAATATAGGCCACATTGCTTTATCTAGGGAATTTTTGATCAAAATATAGAAGGTTCTGTAGAAGTCAAATCTCTTGCTTAATCATTTCAATGTTCACAAAGTAGAATTTATATCTTGTGAAGAACAGGCTCAGAAGAGACATGGTTCTTCTTTTAAAAGAACCAGAAATTACAAGAAATCATACCTCAATTAATTAAAAGCCTTGTTTATAAATCTGGAGAGGAAATTGTCATGATAACTTGCTAAAAAAAACCCTGAAATTTCAAGGCAGAGCATTATTCTTACATGTATTTATCAATTAGGAAAGATACTTTGTACAAACTGCCAGTGGTAGAAAAAACACTGCAAAAACATTCTCATAATAGAACGATGAAACATTTTTTAATCATGAAGTTTCTGCTTCCATCACACCAAATCAAATTTTTTTTTAAAACATATTGCTTCATAGTTATTAAAAATAAGTCATAAAATGTACTACTTTCTCATATTACAGATATACACATAATAGTTTGTTCCCTGTTACATCCAAATCATCAGACTCAATGACATAATCTTTTAGCAGGGTGTCTACTGGTTCTCAAATGGAAGACACAGTGTACTTTTTTTCAGCTGTAGTTACCTTTCACAAGAAGTGTCCAACTATTTTGAACTAAGACATTGTTTGGAAACATATTCCATCCTTTTATAGAAACATGATTGCCAGCTAAGCCACGGGTATAACTATTATAACAGATGAAGAAAAGTACATCTTCACAAAGATTTTCCAAATGGAATTGCTCCTCTTCCTATACTTATAACTAGTTGGAAATCAGCAACTTTAACTTTTCCCAAACTTCATTTATTTAAAAATAAAGGTTACACCCAGGATCAAGTCCAACAGTGAATTCAGCCATGTAAACAGGGTGGAAAAATCAGTTATTCTTACATATAGAGAGTTATAAATGGTATATGACATATGGAATCTGTATTTCAGTTAGGTCACAGTTTTGCTTTAACACTTTCTGTTACTCTTTTAACCTACTAGGAAAATGGTTTTCAGTCAAGGAGACAGAGATGGAAAAGGAAATCTATTGACTGTTGAATCTGAAAGCCTCTTAGGGCAGGATGTTTGCACTCAAGAAAGGTATGTTAAATAACCAATATGTAACGAGAATAGAGGATGTTAGATGTCTGTAATGTGCTTGGGTTAAAAAGCAAACAAATGAAAACTTTGAAAAATTAATCCTTGTTTACTCTATTATGTGAAACTCCAAGTTCTTTAATATTCTGTATATTCATCAGAGTAGGAAAATATGAAAGCTCAAAATTCTTGTGGGATGGGAAAACTGTTTCCTGCCCATCTCTGACCTCTCAGTGTAAAACTGCTAAGCGCTTTGGTTTACAGTACAAATATTTCTGGATATGGCATCCATCTGTTATGTATTAGCAAAATGTTTCTGATATTCAGCATTCTTTTAAACAGCACTATTACAATTTCATCGAGAAAGGTTAATAGCTAAATAATAGTCTGATAGGTTTACAGTGGATGGTATTTCTGAAAAGAGTATTTGCTGTTTAGCATTTCTTAAGCAGAGCTGTTAAAATTTCAACCAAAGAGTTTTTGAAACGTCAGGATGATGTACCATATGTGGGGCGATTACAGAGAGGATTAGTCTTAAAATGTTTTTTCACTATTTTTAACACATAACTAAAGGCTTTAAATGGCATTCTTGAGTTCATCAGTTATCCGTAAAGATAATTTGGTATCAGTTTTTGAAACATTCCTTGGCTACATCTTGCTTCCAGGTCTTTATTTGCTCGGTAAATTTTATAGGTATAACCTCCTTACAGTAATGGAAGAGATGCTGTAATTCTAAGTGAAAGAATGCACAGAACAAGAAAGGAAATGAAAAATCCCAAACTGAAGACCTACAGGAAACATCTGCTAGAACCAGTGAATGGGTCCCATTTCTACCCCAATTACCTTCTAGCTGCATGCAGTTACTGTGCTAAATGTTTGCTTGCCAGGCTTTCCTGAAATGACTTGGAAGCTGTTTCTCTAGACACATTATACCTGAAGGAAAAAGGTACTAAGGTGCAGAAAGCTATCCAGACACTCCTCAGCAGTCCCCGGCTCAGGGCCCAGTCAGAAACTCAGATGCCTCAAGTCTTTCAGTCAGGGTAAGGGTTCTAGGGGCTTGCCTCTAGCTTGATGTTTTCTCTGAGGTCCTTATAAAATCTTTGGATCCTTGACTCCTTGACATCAGCAGCAGACTTCGGCTCAGCCCACTTTTTCCCAAGCAGCCTTTCCCAATACCCCTGATGATGCTGTGGCTAAGGCATTTTGATTCCCTAGGGGCATGGGAAAAGAGAGATGCTTCCAGATTCTTTTTTAAGTAGCTTAGTATGACTGACGGTGACTGAGCACTGGCACAGGTTGCCTCAGGAGGCTGTGGAGTCTCCATCCCTGGAGATATTAAAAACTTGACTGAACGTCATCCTAGGTGACCCTGTTTGGTCAGGGAGCCTGAGACCCCTTCCAGCCTTAACCTTTCTCTGATTCTGTATGATTCTGTGATTCCTTCGTTACCCTGCACCTCACCTCAATTTGTGCTTCTCCTTGGTGTATATGAGAGTTCCAAGCTTTTGACTGATACTGATGGTGGTCTCTGGTGACTTTTCTCCATCTTATCAATGCTATCAACCAATAAACTGAGCGTATGTGATGTGAAGACATGTCCAACCACATTAGCTGCAAAACTACCATAACTATAAAAATTATTCCTGTGTGCTGCTCTGCTTTCTCCTCTCTCATCTAGTTCTTCCTGGGGATTGGGAGAGTGCTACCTGCTGAGCTTTTCTGCTCCAAGAAGGAGGAGGAGAGAAAAAGACCTGAGAGAGACACTTACCATTCCCCTTCTCCAGCCAGTAGTGATGCTCTATCACTTTCCTGACTGTGCTGGAGCAGAGAGCAGTTGTTTGTACTTGTGATAGGGCAGCTGTAGGCACAAGAAAGCACAATGGATAGCATTTGTGCTAGTACATGGACACCTCAAACCAAGTGAGGAGGACACAGCAAAAAAAGGTCCCAGACACCTCACTGCCACTTCTGCTCCAGGGTAAGCGTAAAGACTGAAAGGCAGAGGCCCTAAATGGAGCTGCAGAAAGAACCAAGGAGAGAAGAAGAGCAAGATCCCCAGCACCAGCACTGGTCTGTCAAAGTATCTCTGTACTATTTCTTCCAGTTTTCAGTAGTGTCATAGAAACTGATGATATTGAGTGGCCTTTTCTGTATTGGTATTGTAATAGAGTTCAGTTGAGCTGTCCATCATGACCTCTCCACACCTGCTTCCTGAAGGAGAACCTTTTCTTGCAGTTTCAGGTTCATATAGAAATCAAGCTACTGTTAAAAGATTTCCTGAGTAGCTTTGGTTGAGAATTCACTCCACACAAGTAGGCTTGTCTTTATGCAAAACAGCACTCACTTTTCACAAGTTCTTCAGCAAAATGTTGGCAAGGCTGACAAACAAATGGGAAATCTCACATGCAGGATTTATAATTTTAAACTAAAGAGAAACTTTGGTTTAAATGTACATATTTTTAACCTGGAAAGAAGATAAGCAGCCATGGCAAAAAGAAGAGTTTGTAGATAAACTGCAGTAAATAAAGCTTATGTACAGAGAAGTCTGCTGGGAAAAGAACCACTCTGAGTTTCACCACTAGATCTGCCTTGATAATATAATGAGCCTTTGAAAATACTGAAAAATACTGAAAAATATTACAGCTGCCCTCCATACACCCATGTGCCTAACAACAGCCAGCAAAGCACTACCTTCATCACTAATGGGGAACAGTTTGTGCTTCAGAAGTGCCCTCTGAAAGGAAATCACACCAAGCAGACTCTTTTTACTTACTGGTCCATTTCCAGATTCCACTTCTGCACATAATATAGAAATTAAAGAAATCACTAGTCAGTTCCCATCATCCTTAAGGTCTAACAATAAGTGGCAGAAAACAGAGCTGGATCTACACTAGACTGGAGCCACTCTGTCTCAGAAAGTACTGTGAAGAGTTACAAAATAAAGTCTTTACTGAAGTCTTTTGTTCCCCCACCCACCACAGGTTCTGAAGCCACAGACAATAAGCCTGAAGGTCAGGTATCCAGGAAGATATTCTATCAGGCTGAGGAGTGTGAAGGCTTGAGACCAACCCCTGGGAGACTCCTGCATCACCTCTCTCTAGACAGGTTTACTGTCAGTAACTTCAGTGTTGTAACTGAATCTGAAAATGAAAATATCACCTTAATTTCTCCAGGAAGAAGAAGGAGCTGCCTACCCCATCCATATGACAAGCTATACCAAGTCTCTTCTCCCGTCACCTTCAGCTGACTCCTGTCACCTTTGGTTGGCTTTTAATGCCTATTTAATGGTTTGGTCTCAATCTTCAAAAGCATGACTTGCATGTGTATGATACAAATTTGACTTTTGAAGCAAAGTGGCTAACGCATCCCTCTGCAGCAATGCTCATCACAAAACACAGGACAACACAAAAACTGCAGACAAAATATATTCTCTTTAAGCCATTTTCCAGAGAAATCTCAGTGTTATCTAGCACCCATCCATCTTAAGAAGTGATGTAAATTTTTATTCTGGAAAAGTCTATCATCTGTAAGAGATGTTTGTATCATATAAACTGTACTGAACAACATCGTAAGAAAACTGAATTTTTGCAAGCTGAGACAGGTTTCTTAGGAAAACATCTTTTTGTGGATTTATAACAGGAAAGCTTCATAGTCACACTTTCTATCAAATTTTGTGTTTGAATCTCAGATTCCTTCCATGTCTCTTTCAGCCCTTACTCAAACCTCCACAATACACTGAGATTCCACTTCCATCATAAAAACCTTTGTATCCTTATTCCAGATGTTTCAATCCTGAGAATTGAAACATACAGAGTCTTTTTTTTTTTTAACTGAATCTACTAAGATTGGTGTCTGCTAAGGTTATCATTAGGATGGTCAACAACATAAAACATAAAATAACGTCCTTGGAAGGCCTCCCAGGGCCACTGTCACATTTCCAAAATAGAAGCTATAGGGAGGAGGAAGAGATTAAGTCACTGAAGGTATTGTACTGATAAAATTTCATTAATTTTCCACTTTCAAACCAAAGCACAAGCCTGTCTAGGTATAAAACAGTTTGCAGTGAAAAACATACCAGTATTAACCAAGAATCAGCTGTGAAATGATCTGTGAGATCCTGGCGATAGGCACAGCATAGATTAAAATGTTCAGTCCACTCTAGTGAATCTTTCACAAGTGTCAACTAAAAAACACTCTATCTCACATTTTTTATGACCTGCAGATATGTGCAGTAATTATAATTAGACTTGACCTTGGCCTTTGTTTTTGGTAAATGAATATCAGACATTCAGACAGAAGGAAGAAAATAGTTTGAATACCAGTGTTTTACAGATCTCCACTATATTTCTACATATTGCATTTATTAGAGCATTCCTCAGTAAGAACTAGTGATGCTAAACTTACATAAAGCCAGTAAAAAACCCAGATAATTCAGGAAAAAGAAATTGCATACAATTGTCTAATGGCTCATACATATAGCTGAAGAAGTCCAAGTTAATGAAAATATTATTTTAATAGATAAGTGCCTGAAAAACCTTTATTCAACCAAAGCAGTCTCACCTACAACACAGAAAGGGAATCCAAGGTATTTTAGTGTACAAAGAGTTGAGAAAAAATGAGAATGAGAGCTGGCAGGAACTACTGTTCAAAGTAAGTATGGCTGAAATGTCTTGATCAAAAATTAGAATTGTAGCATCCTTAGAATGCTTAGAGTTCTTCTATTTGTAATGAAAAAAATATAATTCAAGTCCTTTATTTTCTTTCAAAATACATAAACAATGGAAAAATTACATGTTTTCAATTCTTTTAGTGTAAAACAAGAAAGTAGATGGTACAAATGTAGATTTTCTAGCATTAAACCCGTTCTTCCAAAATTTGTGTTACCTCCGCTTTCTAAGATGAGCTTCCATCTTAATAAGGTTCCACTTCACAATTTGCCTACATGGTCTCAGAGTAATTCACCACAGAAAATGTCATTGTACTCTGACACTATCTTATGGTGAACATTCAGTATTTATTTAATTCACAACTCATTTAACCATTCAGACCTCTTCAGAGTATAGATAACAGAGTTGTATCAATAACTGATGGAGAAAGACAGAAGTGGAAGTGAAGGAGATGAGAGTAATAATAATCTGAAGTTCTGTTTGTTGGTTTGTATAATCAGTGAGCTATTTGACGGAATAGACAGTTCTTCACTAACACATATGTTGCCTACACTTGAGTATACAATGACACACTACCATCAACTCCCCCTTAATTTTCTTTTGATAAACTTTATATTTCCTGTAAGCTACTTTACAGGACAGAGATTAAAAAAAAAAAGCCTTCCCACTTGCACAAGTTACTTTCTGCTTTCACCAGTTACCAATTTGACAATAAAAAATTAGCTTGTTCCTGCTCTATGTGGGGATAACAGGCCTTGGAATTTTTTTTTTTTCACAAATGGTTCTGTGCAGAACAAGGCACAGTAGGCGTAGGCGCTGGCATTGCCATTGCATCTCAGTCTTGCAAGCTGCAGAAGGTCTGTTAATCTTCCAGACTAAAGCTGTCAATCAAGAGGGACTGTGAGAAGTGATGCAGTGGTTAGTGATGTGGACTAAAGTTCACAAGAGACCAACTGATTTGCTCTTGTGACCTTACACAAATTTGAAATTCCTGTCTCCAGAGGTAAAAGGTTAATGGAATAACCTATTTTTTCATCTAGCTCCCTACTACAGAACAGTCTTTTAATTATTGCTATTATTTATTGATTTATAAAGTAGCATGTAACATAAGGTACTCAGCAAGGAAATTATGAAGCATATAAAACACAGTTAAAATGATCAAAGAGATGTCTGATCTGAAGAGATTTGTGATGACAAATATGGAAAAGCATTTCTCCATCTTGGAGACAAACATCAACTTCACTGTGTCTGGTTATGCAGACACAGAAAACACACACACACACACACACACAAACTAATCTATAATTTAAGAAAGCAGAGAGATTTTTTAAAATGTGAAGACCATCAGATTAAGAGTCCAAATACTAAGGAATAAATATTTT
Source organism: Urocolius indicus (assembly GCA_013401255.1). Lineage (NCBI taxonomy): Eukaryota > Metazoa > Chordata > Aves > Coliiformes > Coliidae > Urocolius > Urocolius indicus. The sequence continues at coordinate 46,979 of WBNH01003748.1, forward strand.
AATTCTTACCATATGCCAACTAACTGATTGATGACCCAAACTTCTTTTAGTGTCCAAAGAAATAACTTTGACTATTTTAACACAACAATATTTGAAGTAGAATTTCAAGCTATATCACCCTGAAGTAATAAACAGAACCAAACTAAAAGTTTCCCTGTGTCTGACTGGCGTCATATGTGATGTTCCAGTGCTATGACCCATAGCAGGGCTCCTAAAAGGTGCAAGGGTGTCATGAGAAGCTGTAAGAACTGGAAAATATCAAGGATGCTAACGTGTTCTCAATGTATTGCCAGTAGGAAGTGGAAATAGGAACTGCAAAAGAAAAAAGTATGCTGTGATAGAGACCTGCTGTTGCATTCCCCTGCATTCATTCAGCTGCCATGAACATGTCAGGTGCCCCCAAGTCCAGTGTGCAAATACTACATGCTACTAGCTTCCACGTGCAGTGCTAGGGCTGCATTTGATGCTTTCCTAATGCAGCCTCGAGCCAGTAACTTCAAAGGAGCACATCAAAGCTGTTATTCACAGCAGAGAAGAGAGTGTGAAGCTGGGTGGCATTTTTTTTCTCCCCAACGAATATGAAACTTTAGGGGGCTTCCCAAAGGACATATGAGTAATTAAAAAAAAAGGAAAATTCTCCTTCATATCTTAGGGAAAGGAGGGTAGAGGCCCCATAGAGGCAGAAGGAGGAAGAAATGAAATTCTTCTCTATTAATACATCTCCTAGATATCCTGCTATGCTGTGAAGGGAGGGAGGAGGGCAGGAGAAAAAAGAACTAAGTTTCATCTTTGTTTCATTGGTCTTTTTTTTTTTTAATCTGAGTTACAAAAGCTTAAAATGATGAAATGAGCATGTGCAGTCTGACTGAGATAGGAGACAGGCAATTACTGAAACTCTGGGCCACAATATCAGCTGCCTGCTGACTTCTGCGATTGAATTAAAACTATCATAAGAATAATGCAAGGACTTGCCCTTGTCCTGCTTGTCTATGTGTTTATTTAATTTTCTGTCCAACTGACTCTCAAATAAATTGGAAACAGCTGCCATTTTTTTGATTCAGTAGCTCCATTACCCCCCAATGACATCATTCTGGGCACGTTCACCAACAATAGGTCATTATGCAGCAATTACTTTATTGATTTATGGAAGTTTTTTAGCTCCACCAGGAATATGCACATTCAAGGAAAAAAAAAAAAAGACTTTTTCTTCTGTGCTCTTGCAAGTAAGGAGTTGCTGCACTAGGCAAGGGATAGTATTACAGAAACAAAATTGGAATTTAGATTACAAAGGGAAAAGGAAGAAACCTTTTTGGTATTGGTTACATTGCCAAAGAAAAAAGAAGAAAAGATTTCAGAGAAGAATCCTTCTGTGAACTGATGTTCAGAAACCATGCTTTAATGCACTAATTAAACATATGATGTAATAAATCTGCTACGTAATAAGTTGGCAATAAGAATATGCAACACTTGCTGGAATCCACCCCAGCGAAAGTTCTGATGCATAGGCTCTTTGAGGTGCTGCAAAACACATTTAAGAATTATTATCACATAGAAACACTTGCTTTCTTCTGTTCCTATCAATATATTAGATCAGCCATCATTTATACATTATACACAATTCTAAGGGAGGAATGCAAAAATCATACAGTGTAGATCTGATTCATTATGGTTTTTCAGCCTTTAATCATCTGCTCATTTTGAAAGTGTGGAATTTTGAAGACGACTGACACTGCAAATTAAGACCATTTGTCATTTTCTGTATTCAAAAAACCTGTTGGAATACTCAGGAAAAAAAGTATCACTATCATTAATAAAATAGTGGTACGCAATACAAGAATTTTATAACCTTTTGAAATAGAATGAACATTAAGCTGTATGGAACATAGATATAGATGTCCCTTTTATGACAAGTTTAGAAGTAGGTAAATAGCTGCAAAAACTGTACCTGAATATGTACTTAAATATTTGAATGTGGCTCATATTTATCCCTCTTAACATTTATTTCTAAAATTTCTGTCATTTGCTTTTCTTTGCAGTAATGTTAAGAGTCTAAAAATGGCCCACTGCAGGATTTTCAAAACTCTAGAGAAGTTGAGTGCTTGAGCATCACAAAATTTAGCAAGACCTGAGTGCCTTACTTCGATATTCAAATTTCACAGGTTTTTTTCTTCATGTTACTGACTTTGATGCTTAAAGTGTTTCAGTCATCCATGAGGCTTAAGAAGCTGAATCATGTGAGTCGTGCACAACAGAGGCTCTGATCATCAAGGGTAAATAGGTGATAGCAGCAGGTTCCTAATTCAAAGGATGATATATACAAACTATCAACATTTCTGCAGATTCTTGTTCCTTTTGAAGACCTGGCCACACTGGATAACAACTGGAAATGCACAACTTATGAATTTCATGTCATCAGATATTCCTTCACATTAACTGTTCTGTACCAGATTCTGTTTCAGATAACAGAGTCACAGAAACTAGTCTCAGCTTGTGAATGATTCAGAAAGAGAAAAAAAAAAAGGTTTGATAATTTAATGATAATGAAAAAAATTTAGAATTCCTAAGGGAAATGTCTTCAGGTATACAATCAGCACCATGTAGGTATATTATTTGGCTTAGCAGATTCATTACAATTTGCAGAACTGGGGTTTAGCTATAGATCCCCATCACTTTGAGAATATATCAAAATACTATTTGTGACCTTTTTTTAATTTATTTTAAGAATGCATTTTAAAGTCAAGTCATTTCATTTGTTGTGATGTGTCCAATGTCACTTTCCACAAAAAATATATGTTAATATGGAATGTTGTGTTTTTTTCAGCAAAATGATCCCAGATGAAAGAAACATCGTAATTTTTAGGAGGCTATGTTTTGAATGCAAAAAGTCCTAAACAGCTCATTAGGTCTGCTGGCACCACATTAGTAGGAACTATATGAAATGTAGTAAGATGTTATGATTAAAATAACAACATATCTGTATTTGATCATATTTTTGCAATTTACACCTGAAAATAAACGTGACTGAATGATCAGGAAGTTCCAATGGCATCAGCTTAACTCCTTTTTTATACTTGTAACACACCAATTCAACTTTGATTGAAATACATGATTGACATGAGAATGTCCTCCATAGTCTGTATATTGTTTTAAATTTCTGATACAGCTGTTGTAACTTACTGGCATCATCATGATGAATATATGTAAGGAAGTCAGATAAAATACTTTTTCAGTAATCTGCCTGTGAAGTAGTTGAACTGAAAATCTGGACTCTATGATATCTACATAGTGTCAACACAGCTATATGACCTGGTTGTCTTGCTTATGTTATTTTTAACATTTTTGACATGTGATATCTCTTTGTGGCTCAGGTGTTGCGTTAAAAAAACCACACCAGCAAATTGTATTACTCTGACCTTTTTGCTTTTGTTAACATTGACAGAGTCTTCCTGCTATAAGAAAAACTTATGAGGAGACTCCTATCAAAATTGACCCTTTAATTATTACAATAATTAGCATTTAATTCATTTAAGTAGCATTCTTGATAACACAGCAATGCAGGGAAGTTTAAAAGCCGAAACAGCTGCAGAGAGAGAGCCTTTCATATAGACAGTGAGAGATCCCGATCTCTTTTCTTCCTCCTGTGCCTCTCCCATGGTCAGCGTGGGAGGTTTTCCTGCATGTAGTAGCTGTGGTTAGACCACAGGTATTGAAGTTCAGATTTCTCATTCTGGTCACAGAGTTGGTCAGGAGTACAGAAAAATGGTGCAACAGGCATTCCTTCTCACAGCAGCAAATAGAAGAAGAATGAAGAAGAGAACAAATTGAACGTCTCTAACAATCCTACCCTGCAGTTCTTCTCTGAACACCATTCCTGACCCCCCGCGTGCAGCTCTTGCTGACTGCATTAGGTGAGACGTGGCAGCTCCACGGGCTCTGGGCGTGCAGGGTCATCACACCGTGCTGAATCGCAGCAGAGCTGACAACAGATCGATGTGGACAGAACGGAAACAGGAGAAATTTGCTGCAGATCCGTGGAAATGGAACACAGGGGTAGGGCAATGCTGGGTGCTAAAATTTCCCTTTGGCTACTGGAAATCCTTCAAAGCCAGCAAAACTGGCATACTACCAACACCAATTGCTAGTGCCAGAACACATTTCTGTGGTAAATTGAGTGACAGATTTTGCAGTCATACCATAAATAATGCGTCTTCTCCTCAAGTGGGGTGAAATGTAGTTCTACTGAAATTAACGGCGTTACCTCAATTTATAGTGGTTGAGAATCTGTTTCAGTGTCTTAATATCTCCATTAACATCTTCTGGTTTTAAGTTGACTCCTCGGTTTAAAAATTCCACCTGCAGGTATTAGTAATAAAAAGGAAATTCCTCTCTCTTGCACCATCCTACTGGTATCGGGAAGGCTACAGAGCTTAAAAAACCACACATTTTGTGCCTTTACGATAAGCACTTTTTCTCATTAAATGGACATTCTTCATGACAGTAGAGTGACCAAGATGATACCCTACATTTCAGCCAGCCGATGCAATTATCCTTTAGTCAGTGTTGCAATCGTAAGCCTCCATCACACCCCTGTGGCATTTTTCTATCTTGAAACCTTAGGTAAACAGTCCTCAATATCATTATTTATCCTCAAAAGGCACAGTAGGTAAGAGAGGCAACAGCTAAATGAACTGCTGGCTGGTACAAAAGATCAGTACCAGAAGTAGGATCAAAAGTCATGAATTTTTGGATCAACAAAATTTCTCTGTGTAATCATATTCATAATTTTTAGATACTGAAAAATGTCAGGAAAAAAAAATACCCACCTTCTGTAATGGTATCTGTGTCTGTTCCATTGTTTGTATAGACTTCCCAGGAAAACACATGAAGATACAAAGGCTAACAGCCAGTTAGCTATATAGTTATAGAGACAGCCAAGGGATGCATTAGCAAAAATAATCACTGGTTATCCTCAACAAATGAAGAAATAAATTTTGCACTTTGGCCTAGGCAGCCTGGCTTTGATTCCTATGGTTTTTTTCTCTCTTTGGGCAATTTCCATTTGGTCTAGATATTTTCATCACCTTTATGAATGGAGCTTTAGCTTCACAGTAGCCTGTGAGACAACTCTTCTTTCAGAATCAGGAAAGTAAGGCATGGCACATTTTCAAGCACAAATCACAAAAGCTGAGTTGCAAGATTTTTCTCACGTGGCAAAGCAGCACTCTGTGCACAGGATCATCTCTTTCAGCTCACGAACACCACAGGTTATCATGTGTGAGAGGAGTGGGACCAGTTGAGCCCCCATGGATGTACAGGCATCATCTTGCCTTTGCACTCCCTGCTGCCTCTGCTATGCACAAGGCCACAGATAGAAAGATAGTATTGCAGAGGTATTTCACAGATTGTAAAAGTAAGACTGAGATCCAAACTATGTTCAGGGAATTCGGTCTGTCCTGCTCTGAACTGGGGAGCTATCTGGAAAGATCGTGATACCCTCTCCCACAAGGTCAGCGTTGGCTGATGCAGCTGCCTCTTCCTAGGCCTAGGGTCAGACACCAATCCAAGCAGAGCTGCGCTTTTTCCTGTGAACCACCGGCACCATCACTGGTTCTACAGCCATCCCTGTGGCTGATATAGCTCAGATGTCACAGTAAAAACTGATATATGTAAATTAGCAAAGAGTGTTTGCTTTTTGCCTTAAACATAGTTTTTCAGCTGAACTTTGCATTCTAGGGAGATGCATTTTTGAAAACCAGAACTGAGCATAAAATTCCATTATTTAAGTGGCATATACTAGGTAGGTATGGTCTAAGAAACCTGGCAGTAACTTACTCTGTTTGTGGTTTCTGCTTTGTTAGACTCTGTGGAGCCATGAATCTATCTTGTCCTTAAAAAACTGAAAGAGGGGGCCTTTAAAATGAATATAATGCTAAATTTATGTGCCACAGGAGCAGCATATCAAGGCCTCTGTGCTGATTAGACCCAGATGTTGGTAACAATGTTAGTGTTATGGACCAACTGCAGGTGTGGGAATAAATCCCTTTCCCTGGGACCCTCAGCAATCAGACCAGTGGTTTCTTCTGGCTCTCAGCTCACAGTTTTCAATTAGCGCTACAATGGTATTGTTGTTCTCCAGTATTAGATCATATGTCATGTAAATGAAGTTGAATATACACTTTAACTCAACAAGGTGATTAAGGCCAAGGATACATATGTTCACTATTATAACGCCATCAAGGTTAAAAAATAATAATAAAAAAAATAGCCCTGACATGCCATAAAGTTTTTATTATTTTGGCTTATCAGTAGATTTTCACATTTTACTTTCATAAAACAGAACATAGTGTAAAGCAGGGCTAGACTAGAATTTGAATAAAAGGCAGACAAAAATATTGTATGTGTAAAATTATATAAACATGCTTGATTTTGGACTTTTATGTTTTTATGTGGCAGTCTGACATCTGACATCTTAGATCACTATTTCTTTTCCCAGTTTTCCATCCACTCTCCTTACCTTTTCCTCTTTCTTGTCAATGAATAGTACACACACAGCTGTTTCCAGGGAAGAGGAAACTGGGATAGTCCTGAAAAGTCATCCACTTCAGAGCAATGAATCCAGCTCATCAGTGCCAGAGGCTGTTTTCTCTATCTCCTTTGGGTTTCATGATATTTAGAACACCACCATGGCTCACTAAAACATATTAAGGGCTCTATTAAGTAGAGGGGCCATACTCTTCTTCCACACATGCATAATTCCCATTAATGTCAATGGCCATTACCTGTGCAATGAAGAGTGTAGCCACTAATATTTTTCTTATATGTTCACTTTCATCAGGTTCTCTGTGCCAGAGCTGTGAGGCTGCACATTATTCAGTGGTAGAAAACAAAAATAATAGGGAAAGCCATAGAAAAGTCAAGCAAAACAATGACACAAGCACCCACAGAGACAGGTTCTGATTTGTCATTTGCAGGGGAATCAGATGATTTCTCTTTTCTAGCAGTACAAGGGAACTGCAGACACAAATTCATTGGGAATACAGGAACTATCGGAGGTTCCCAGGGTTATAAAGTCTCCCCAAAGGCTATCAAGCATCAATCTTTTGCTGCCATAGGCCATCACAGAATAGAAATGGGACCTATTGTGAATGCAGAACAAACCACAGAATGACAGGACCTTACTGCCTCCACAGACCCAATGAACCCCAACACTAACAACCACATTTTGCCCTCATAGAGAGTGAAGCTCAAGAGCACATCAGTTTATTACTGATGATTACAAGAAGGACTGTCAGCATCTCTGCTACTTGCTTACATTCTGTTTGCAGTGTAGCTGCTGGCCTTTCAAACGTGAAATTACAAAGAAAATGTCCCAGAAGGAGATCCATGTTGGTATGAGATCAAGAAACTGCAGGTCTTGGGTGCTCTATTCTGCTCCAATCCTTTGTTATTCTGCACACGTCATGTGCAGAATAACCTCCTCTGCATCTCACTTTCCAATAAAATGGATGCAATAGTCGATGAACAGAAATTACTTTGATGTACTTTCACCACTTATGTACTTCTCAAGCCAGAAGCCAGAGTAAACTGCATAGCACAGATCATATAAATATTCAATGAATAAAAGTGACTCTATGAACTTCTATCAGTAACAAACATTTTCTATATGCAGTTTACTCTGCAATAATTCTAATATACTTGTTGTGCTGCCTCAGGTATGCCCTCTACTCTTGCCTGAAACTTTTCCTGCAGGTTCCTTGGAATAGAAGCTGCCATTGTGCATTCAGAGACTGAGACATGATAAAGCATGAAGTGCTGAGTCTCTAGGTGTTCTTGTTATCTAGCTACATACTACTACTACTATTCATAGATTCACGTCTTTGCATCAAAACTGTTGTTTCGACAACATTGACAAACATATATTCTATCTATGAAGAGTAATAATTCAAGATGAGGAGAGAAAAGTAAGTCTAATTTGTGCAGGATTTGAGAACTCAACATTTATTTTCTACATAAATTTGAAACAAAACTTGTGCAAACCCATATATTTCTGTATGAGAAATGACTTGGAGGCAGACTGGTGAGAAACACAGCACAGAAGCAACAAAATTAAAAGAACAAATATCCCAGAAAGATACTCAAGCCAGAATCTTACCTGGGCTTCATCACAATTTACATTTCACTCTGGGAAGCCTCTGCATTTCCATGAATTTAGGTGTATTCCAATTTAAAAAAATGTGACCTGTTTCAATTATTACTGACTATAAAAATAATAAGCATTACTCTGTAATGATGAAGCAACCTAGAAACCCGTCTCATACAGCTTTATCCAACCAGTGTTAACTCAGGGCACTGGAAAGTGCCAAAATAGTTAGTGGGGGAAAAAAGAAAAACTAAAGCATTAATGATGAATAAATGGCCTAGTGACCACTGGCATGCTCACTCAGAGATAATGGGACTCAAACACACACATACACAAAAAAGTCTTGTTTGTGGCTTGGACGCAGGAGATGCTATGTGAAAAATCATTCAGTCCTACTAAGAATTAACGCCTTTGTAAAAATGTCAGCATACGTTAACTTCAGCAGCTATGTAAGCAACACAGGTTAGTAATGATATGTAAGATTTAACTTACAAAAGGACTTCAGAAGGTTGTAGATTTTGAAGCAGGAAACCATAAACTTCTTTTAGGGACAAGGTTCTCCCTCCTGTCTTTATCTTCTGAATGTTCCTTCAAATTATGAGCTCTGTATGGCTAACAATTTTCCTGAACAATAATTAATCTATGCTGACAAATTTGTCAGAGTTTTTAGCCAAAGTTTCAACAGATTTTTCCCAAGTTGCTTGAACAGACGTCTTTGTGTGCAGTTGTAACAATAAATCATACCAATAAAAGTGCTCATACTGATATATAAAAATAATGTTAACAATATCTAACTCCGTTATGGAACCTCTAAAGTTATTCAAAAGTTTCAGGGGAGAAAATAAAATTAGGGAGGGAACTATCATAAAGATATAAATATGTTCATTTAACATGAAGCATAAAGAACTCACGAATGGTCTGCCTAGGAAACAAACATACTGATTCAAGAATAGTGGAGCTTACTAAAATGTATGCAATATTTAGGAATGCAAAATGCTAAACCGTATTTTGAACCTATGACACTTCTATACAGTGATTATAAATGTTCTAGAACACTGATTCAAGGAGCATCAGTCATGTTTTATAGACTTGATAGAACAATGTAACACGCAACACAAAATTTTCTTCTCAACTACACTCTGGAAATACCTCCAGCGCAATGATCCCAAATGCGGCATGCAAGTGAACAGCAGGAAGGCACATATTTGGCAGAGAAAGGAGGGGACAGAGACCTAGTCTCAGTGCAAGGTAGAGAAGTCAGCTCTGTGCTGTAAGTGAAGATAGGCTTGTTCCAGGAACTGTATCTCAAAGAATGTAAGGTTGGTGTTACTCCTTACTTAGCTGGATATATTTTTTGAGCTGAGGAATCATAACGGAATTTCTCCAGAAACTTTGTCTCTATTAAAGATGTCAAAACCAGGAAGACATTTCCAGGGTTTCATTCAACCAGACTCAAAATCAAATTCAGGGTGAGAGGAGGCAGTACAGAAAGTAGGTAAATTAAGAACAAATCTATATCCAATAGAGTGGCCACAGTGAAAGAAAGAGAGAAACCATATTAGAACTTTTAACATGATTTCTAGTCTTTGACTTGAACTGTTCCAGCTTCCTTTTATGTGTTATTTTACTCACTAGCCTAGACACAGATCCACCCTTTAAACTAATGACCACAAATTAAAAAATGCAGTCAAATGAAATAGCAGCATAAAACTAGTAAAGGCTAAGCTAACAGGAGTTTATGGTAGCTGGCACTGATTCATAGTTGTCAACCACGGTGAATAAAACATAGACAACAAGTGTGTCACTTAAACCTGACTAGATGTGCTATTTACCCATTGATTGGAGAGAGTGAAATCAATGATGTGGGCTCTGCTCCATTGCAATCATGCCACAGAGAGAGAACTATATTTCAGCAAAGCACCAATTAATTGGATTCTTCTGTTGTTACAGCTCCATCATGATTTGAGTAGTTTTGGTTCTGACTAAAAGTAATGGGCTTGTGTAATCACAATCCATTAAAAACAAAATGTCAATCTATAATTTAGATCATTTCAGTGCAGGTGTCAAAGCACAAAAGTTAATATGGACTTAGAATATGTAATAGACTTAGGCTATGATAGTCCTAGGTACTTCTTTTTCTGAGCTCTGCCTGCTGTGTACCTTGGGGAGGACAAAATACTGGAGAAATTGAGAAGAAACTATTACCATACTGTTTGCTTTCTGTTGACAGAAGGTTAACGAGTTCAAAGGGAAATCCGATGAGACAAAAGGTCATTTATCTCATTATAAGAAACTCTCAGCTCCTTCCTGCTCCTCTGCCAATGGTCTATAAAAAAAAAAAAAAAAAAAAAAGATTGGTTTAGGCACTTAAAGACTACTTCTAAGTGTAGGCAAATTAAATATAAGTACTCAGATGCAAGTCACCAGCACAGCAAGCACTGTAAACAATACTTGTATAGAGTGGATTTAATGAGTCATATATCAAAGAACTAGAAATACTCACCTCAAACAGACCCCTTATAGTAATCACTAAGCTTAGTGGCTGAGCTGTTTACACTAAAGGCCATTCGTTATGCATGCCTTAGCAGTGAACAATAGCAATATTATGCTGAAAAGTTGAGTAAATCTACTCCACCTTTCACTAATACTTTCATGAATCAATGAATCCATGGGGATGGATGGCATTATTCCACAAAGTATTGTGAAAACAGGCGCCATTGTTAGACCCACAATACATTACTGATAAACAAGTAGAGGTAGAGTGTAAAGGAACATATCATTATTTTAAGTGAAGAAAAGAGAAGTGTTCTGCAAACACATGTAGAGGAAAGAATATGCTTTTTATGCGTCTCACTCATGGTTAAAGTATAACTGATTTCTCATTTAAGCAACAGCTTCCTAAAAATAAACTTGATGAACCTCTGCCTTTCCTTGACTTTCGTATCTGCTTTTTGGAATGAATTCTGACCAATACTAAGAAGAGGCATTTAAAATTAAACAGAGGATAGTTGCTACAGTTGCACATTAAAGCAGTGAAAGCAGCTGTAACAGCAGTTCTTATGTCTTATTGTAATTGCTCTGGCAAGGAGCTTTATACACATCCCATTTCTTGCCTAGAGGAGCCATAGAAATCGGAAATGTAGATAAAAAGGATCTCACTGTCCAGTCATGCTAGGTACCTTACAACCACATGAAAAAGCAAAATCCCTGGCTAACAGTTTATAACCTCATTTAGGACTAGCTGTAACTTACAGCAGACCTCTCAACGGCAGTATCCCCCTCTGTCATTTATACCTATTGGACATACATGCTGAAAGTGAACATAAAGTGACCACATCTTACTCAAATGTCATACACTCCTTAAGTGAAAATTAACTAGGCTCTGTGTTTATTACAGTGGAGCTTACTAGACCTCCTTGGGTTCAGGGTCAGTTGGTGTTTCTTTATGAACCCCTTTATGAAAGTTTTCAGTGCTTTATAGCTCAGCCATTAAATTTTGCTCCAGGCTGAAGCTTCTCACAAAAGTTTTGATTCTATGAGATTTTTTTTTTTTTGGGGGGGGGGGGGGGGAATGTATTTTTAAAGAG